>JABUQX010087899.1:0-45000 GCA_015478945.1 Trachelipus rathkii
TTTGTTATGTTAAGGTGCCTAAGGTATGTTTATATTTTGTCAACTAGGAGAGACGTTATAGAAACGCAAGAAGAGATAGGCAGAGTAGATGTTCTTAGAGAGGAAGATTTGTAAAAAGTTGGGTATTTAAAGAATTAAATTTCACAAGCTAGAGACGACCCAACCGGATATTCTATCATGATCAGCGAGAATAGAATCGGAAGGATTAAGAGCGAAAGGCAATTTCTTTGCAGTAAAACGAGGGAGTCAGAATTGATAATTGAGTGAAGAATGAAATGGTTGAGTCATTCGGCATATGAAAGTGAAGTAGAATTATTAAAAGTGCAGTTGAGATCATTGATGAAAAGCAGGAATAAAGTAGGGATAACCAGAACCTGAGGAATCATCTTGGCTTATCACCTAGATTTCAGAACAGAAGAGAAGTTGCCTTCCATCACCATACATCCGATATTGAGCGATTTGAAAAGAAAGCTAGACATAAGTAAGCAAGAGAAGAAGGAAACCCAGGAGAGCAGTGGAGAGCAGTGAAGCGTGCTATACCCGGTCAAATGCTTTGGATAATGTCAAGCGCCACCACAAATCTTTCCGTAGTTCCTAAGGGTGGAAAACAAAAATCTGTTAAATAAGGGAAATATTCTGAACCAGTCAGATTAAATATGAGCGCCCGAAAGCCGCGTACTGGTAACTACATCGGACAGAAGGGAATGAGATTCCCAGAATGATAATAAGAAGTGAGAGTTGAAGAAGGGTATTCAAACGATCTTTAGAAAGAAACCTACAAGTTAGAACTATAGGGCGATAGTCTAGAAAAGATAGAAAGCTCCTTTTTTTCGTAATAGGTTGGACATTAGCGCGCTTCCAACACTGAGGGAGAGTGCTGTATTGAGGCATAGAGAATATATATGAACGAGGGGTGGGGTCGCACGGAAGCACACTTCTCAAAACTCGGAGAGGAATGACATCCGGGCGGCAACCCGCCTTCCAAACGTTCATATAGACTTCAGGAGCCCATGCACCCGATCAAATGAAATTACAGGTAAATGACATTAGGACACCTGAGAGAAGCTAAGGCAGGTGTTAATAGTGAATTCCTGAATCGTCATGTGTTTAGTTACGTAGGAAATAGTATTGTCCAAGTATTATTATGATTTGGCTTCTCTTTTCTTAGTTAGATTTTATACATAACAGTATATTCACTCCAGAGCGATATAGATAGGAGGAAATTGATGATTATATTATCCAGAAGTTGTTAGATTTGCTTTTGGTCAAAGGTCCTCAGAGGATTTTCAGGTATTGGTGTTGTGTAATGAAGCTTAAGTAGAGCGTTCAGCACACTGTTTCTTGTTTCTAATAATTAGTCTCTTTATCTCGTTTCAATTGTAGAAGTTTATTTGCCTGTCAGTGTACGATTTTTACGCTTGATAATGATTAAATTTTGGTCCAAGTAGTGAGCTTCAGGTACTGACGAGAAGTTTTTTTTCCTACTACCCGATAGCGCACTGTGTCTTAGGCGCTGAATGGCCAGAGAACTATAGCATCATATTGAACCATGGATTGTTTGAGATGAAAACGATTTTTAGTCCAAGAATTGAATGTAAATCCTGTCTCATCCGCATCAACATTTACCAGTGTTTCCCGCTTTATCTTTTCGTCTTGTTAGTGTCTTTCTAGAGTCATATATTCATTTCATCCAATTATATTGTTGCTTTAGTATAGCTAATCGCAATGCGTCTCTGCTCTTGCAATTCTTGGTTCCCGTATCATAGTTGTGCCAGATTAAATACCTTGATTTGTTGTCATTGTTCTTAGTCACTTTCTTGTTCTATGCATTGTCACCATTTTATTTTTTATGTTCTAGTTATTTATTTCCTTCTTTTGTATTAGGAGCGTAAGGTTGGTGAATTTATAGAGAGATATGGCTAGTGGTTTGTAAACATCTAGGTCACTGTGTTGCTTTCATCGTAATTTCGGTTTGGTGACGATCACGTGAATGTGTGGTTTGTTTTAAATTTAGTTTACTGTTTTTTTCATTGATCTGTTGATATATACTGGATGTATAATCTGTGTCTTCCCCCCACCTTGAAGTCAGTTATGAGAGCACTTCCCTTGCCTATGTTTTTTACAATTTTCATTTGTTGTTTATTATCATTGGATATCTTTTCCTTTAAATTATGTATGTCTCTTCATGTATTTTTGTATGAAAAGATATAACATTTCTCTTTCTGCGTTTATTCATAATGTAGGTAAGGTAATCAAAAAAGTCATGCAAAACTGTTTCTGTTAAGAGATCATTGTTAATCTAGTTATATGTCATAAGATTAATGTAGTTTGAAGGAAGAAAGATTTTAAGCCACAGAACATCGAAGTTAAGGGATTCGAGATTCTCGAGTCGTGTTTATAGAAGTATTTATATTTTACATAGGCACATACTCCAACCCTTCAGACGAAAGATTAATGAAAATAAATTATAGTTTGGATATATTAGATTTCGATAGTTGAAGGAGTTGATTTTATCCAATCTGGGTCTAGACAAGAGTCATAAATAATTAGGGTTAGAGTTGTTTAGAGGTGTGAGTTTATTTCCCTATGATTGCAGAGTTAGTAGGCAAAGCTATTTTGTTATGTTGGTTTTATAATTTGAATGTAAAGCCATTGATGTTGGCAAATCTGCTATCATACACGCGTCGTCATCTACAAATCAAAAAAAAAAAAAAAAAAAAGACAGATTCGATAGGATAGATCAAAACCAAAGGAGAAATGAAGGAAAATTATTCGTCCGCTAAAACCTAAATTTAAAATCTTGAAATTTTAAAACGGTAAAACCTATTTACAGCAAATATCTAAAATAGTTGATATATCAAGTTTAAAAAGACACTCCGCATCCTTCACTACGCCTTCTTAGGAATTTATTAAAATAAATAAAAAATAAATAATCTCTATATTGATGTTTCAACTTATAATTAAGTAAATTTAGATATTCTGTATAAATTTATATATCAATTGGCTGTCCCAAAAGTAGGTACTAATGGGTACGGATTTTTGTGCTATTTATAGCCCAATGTTGTGGAGAAACGCTATATTGATTATCTATATTTTATAAAGGAAATCGAGGCCAATACAAATAACAATAACGCTAGTATTCTTTGGCTATTCTAATACTATAATCGAACTAGATTTATTGAATCTTAGAAAGTTCTCATTAATTTTCACTTCGCATAGTAAAGTAAGGAAATTATCGGTAATGTATTCTGGTCCATATTAACCGATACCTGATTTACTCTCCTAATAATGGCCGATACTTTTTTCTACCGATACTGATACTTATTGTAGTACCATTTTTTCCTAAGTATATAAGTTGTATTATTATTATGATATATTTATTTATTATATAGTATTATATTATATATATTATATATATTATATATATATAATATATATATAGTAGTATATATATATAAGTATATATTAAATATAATATATATATATATTATATATCATATAGATGATATATATATATTCGTTATTAATAGTATATTATATTATATTATATATATATGTATATATATATATAGTATATTAATATATATATATATATATATATATATATATATATAATATATATATTTATATATATATATTTAGACATTATTAAATATATTTATTATATTATTACTATATTTTATATATGTTTTTATATATTATATTTATATATATCTTATATTAATATTATATAGTATTATAATTATTTTATATTTATATTACAGTTGTTATTATGTTATAATAGAAATTCTTTAACGTTTTACTGATATCTCTTTTTTCCAAATTCGACAGTTTAATTATTTGAAATGAATATTGAATATGTGAATATTTATGAATCTAGATTTCACCTATAAAACTCTGCCAGTTAATTATGTGATATCAATAGGAAATTATTGTATTTTATTTTATACGCATATTTTCTATAGTATATAATCAATAATTAATATCTATTTTGAATATTATTTATTACAATAAATTAAGTCAATGTAATATAATTAAAGTAACTAGAATTATACATGAAAATAGTACCAAAGAAAGATAAGATTATAATTTGGGGGACAGGTACCACAGTGGCATAATCTATAAAAAACTTTGAATCAGAATTTGAGTGTTATTATTATATTAAAACCAATAGTTAAACTGAGAGCAAATATTATATATATGTAGTATCTTAACAGAATGAACATCATGACGTGTCACTTTCCTTCTATACCAACCTTTTTTGACTTTCTGGTCATATGTTTTTAGACAGTTCTCAAATTCATCTCAAAAAATACCTATCCTTCACTATGTTAATAAAATTTTCTATATATTCTTGCTTGATAAATAATAAGGGGTACACTCTAGAATATTAAGATAAATATTCGTTTGGATCTTCCATATTGCAATACGAATGCCTCTATTCATAGGTTTACTTTTTAATATATGATTTTTTTATTTTATCTTTTGCTTTTATTTTTCTTTCTCAAATTTTTCTGAAAAATAATTTTACAATTAGAAAAAGTTAGACTTTCGAAATTATTTGGTACATGTTAAGGATATTTATTCTCATTATATTTATTCCGTTATCATGTTGCTACCCTATTTTAGTGATTAAAAGTGGTGTTTTGCTTACGCTCCGAGGCTTTGGTTTTTTTCATGGAACGAATGACCATGCTTGATGTCATCGTTTCAGCTTTTTGAAGTGATTAGGAAGAAAGAAACAATAAATCAAAAATATATTATATAAGTGTATTGTATATATGTAATTTTATATTATTACTCTTTATAGATATTATTTATTTATTATTGTATTTTTTAAGTGGTATATATATATAGCACAAAACGGACTAAAAAAATACTTATATATATATATATATATAATAATATATATTAATATAGTTATATGTATAAATGACGAGAACGTCAAAAGGGATTGTATTAATATTAATTTAGCAGATGTGGCTGACAAAAAGAATACGCGATATGTCTCCTTGCTATTCAATTTGATTGTCTATGCCGGGATTTAATGAAAAACGTGAGAGATTGCGGTGAATGCAAGCTGCTGAAGCGTGGTGTTATGAATGATGGAGAATTGGTGACGGGTCAAAGGAAGAAAGTGGCATTTTCATTCGATAAGTGCAAATCTTCAAGAGTTATTGAGGGCGATTTTGGTAAGGATGATTTTGCAGAGTGTGTAAAAGGAAGGGTTTGAAATATATACAAAGATAAGAAGTAGCAGGTTATAGTTGCCAAGTGAGTCTAGAGTCTCGGGTTATGAAGTTGTTATGATGGTGGTGAGAATCAAACTGCTAAGGACCAAAGTGTAGAGTTTTAAATATTTAGAGAATATAATATGCCTGGATGAAAAGGGACAGATGATACAGAGTGTAAGTAGGAAAGTTGTGGAATGGCAGGAAGGTGGCGGTAAAGGACAGTTAAAATCTGATGAGTGGGATGTGTAAACGAAGGACTAAGTCTTTGAGTGAGAATAGGAGGTCTTAAATGAGAGTAATGCTTACGACGGAGTTATGTAATTAGGTTGTGAACTATGGTAGTCTAGATAAGAACGCCGCTATAGATTAAAGTCAATGTGTTGCAGATGGACGATTAGGTAACATGTTAGGGTGTGAGAATTGATAAAATGAAGGAGAACATGAACATTATTAGTAGAAGAGGATTGTAAAATGATGCTTGTCAGAATATGATGTGAAATGAGGTTAGAATAAATGAAAGTATGTTTGAGATGGTTTTGGTCATGTGGAAGGATGGATGATATTCGGTTTTGGTTAAGCTGATATATAGTGGTAATCACAGTAAAAAGACATGAACTGGTAGGAGAGGAAAGGTGAGTGTGGCAATGCATAGGAAGAAAGGTGAATAATAGGGGTGAATGGTGGGTTTTTGCGAGGGGGCATGGTTGTGGCCCACCTGAGCCGATGGATAGAACCTTATTGACCGTGATTGGATGCCATAGTGAGGGTCCATTCCAGTCCAATGAAACCCTAGGGTGGGTTTTTAAACCAAACGAGTTGCATCTGGCAACTCTAGTCATAGGGTAGTCAATAAGGGGCGTGGTAAGGCTGGCGCTTTCTTTTCGATTGCAACATATTTTCTATCTACTGTTTCTGTGTTCTGGATGCATGAGACACACTTTTAACCCAAAGTCATGGGGAGAGAAGGTGGTTGAATTTGGACATTTTATATATATATATATAGTAAATTAGTAATATATATATATATATTATATATATATATATATATATAATATATATATGAAAGTTTAAGATATATTAAGGAGGTAATTGTGAGAGGGGTGTTAATTGCTAGACAGATTAATGAACTAGAACGGATAAAAATGTAAGTGACCTCTGTGAGGAAGTGATGGATTGACTGAGCGTGTGCATACTGCTAATGAGAGTGAGAGATTATTTAGGTTTATTATACATGTATAGTTATCAGGGCATCTACTTAGGAGTGAGATGTATACGAGGTGAGTGTCTCTGTCTGCGAGTATAGGTGGTGAATAGTCCACCGAAATTATGAGTGTGAGGATTTATTGAAAAATTACTTTTCATGGATTAATAAAAACTAGTAGAGTTACTAGTTTTATTAAGTTGGCAGAGTTTGAGAGCGCATATGGGAGAGTGTCCGATGTTGGATTACAAGGTGGTGTGCCACGCTTCCTGATGTAGTACTTATAGTCTGATATGGCACTAACAAAAGAAAAACGAGCTACCTTTGGATGGTATGAATAATATGGTTTTGTGGAGGCTCCAAATAGTGGTGTGTGTGGAGGATATAGACAATAATCATTATAATAGCATAATGCCGTGTTATAACTGTTGCTCTTGGAGAGACAGTTATGTAGGAGTGAGATGCAGCAGGAAGTCACATCTTGAGATTGGGAATTTTATGATGGATGGAACTATGGAGATGTGGACATTAAACTTGTATCACTATAGCTTAAATAAAACACAATTTTGGATTTCTACTCACTGATGTGCTCGCAGATGTCGTTGTTTTGGAGGGTCAGATGTTTCCTAAAGGTGGAACAAATTCTTTTTCCAAGCAGTGTTTCAAAGGACTCAAGAGACATCGAGTAAACTGCATCTCCCTGTTATGATCTCAAATTCTTCCCTCACTATGAGAACACCTTTTGGTGAGCACATGGTTGCCTTTCACTCCTTTCTGTTTTGAGATATCATCGAACAACTTTTATCAGGTGGGATTACATACAGTACTTTGAATGTTGAGGTTCGATCTATCCTGTTTCAGCAACCCTGGATGTCATATGTATTTTAAAGTAAGTTTTATTAAACATTTGTTGAGAGTGATAGTCTACTTTTAGCACAGATATACGCAGAAGAATATAAAGTTGCAGACAAAAAAATATGTCTAGTAGTCAATCTGAGCGGAGGAAAATTGTGTCTCCTTACATATTATATGTAACATGGATTAATTTTGAACAGTCACACTACAAAGTTTACTATGGTATTTAGTGACTAGGATAAATGAATATCCAGAAGTCAGTTTAGGACGAGCATTAGATGCAGTTATATAGGTTTTAGAACTTGAAGTGCAGAAAAGATCATTGACATATGAGGTTTGTACAATAAGTAAAATAATGTACAGACCCGGATCTGACAATCTATTTGCATTACTGAAAGATATCCTAATGCACATTAAGTAATTTCTATTGTATTACTAGCGATGGATCTCAGGAGTGTGTAGGAGGTCCTTTATGAATATCGAGAAACTATCACTGGGAGTGGTATACGATTAATAGAGAGTTCCCTGTATTATCATCACTCGAGAGTTATCAACTTGGTGACAATGTTTTTCTAGAGATAATGATCGTCTAATAATATATTAACTCAATTTAAATTAATATTATACTGGTTATAATTTAGATATTTAGGTAATTGCAATACGATGACCTTGTGTAGTCATTAGCCTAGTGACTATATCAATTATGTAACAACAGCAATAGGAGCAATTTTTACATTTTACATGAGTTCACACACATATGGATGACAAATCAGGCTTGATCCATATGTTAAAGTCCGATGCAGTCCGGGTCATTTTCAAACCCTAGTGTTAAACCCGAAAATAGTAAATATTATAGTAGTTTGCGTAAATTTTATTGTATATTAGTAGTTTACGATATTATTAACGTATAAGGATGATAAAATAGATGAACATGATATTTAGCGTAGAAAAAAAGTAAATTTCAATTATTTATCACTCGTATAATTGTCTTCCACAACGTGTGCAATTGATTTGTTGGTGATACCGTGACAGACACTCCATGTTTTTGTCCAACCTTTCTATATATATTATCTATATATATATATATATATATATATATATATATAATATATTATATATATATTATATATATTATATATATATATATATATATATATATATATATTATATATTATATTAATGTTAAAGTATAGCACCATACCAATTTTTAAATGTGGTCGGAAACATAAAATATTTTATTCCCTCTCACAAGATAGATGCCGGGCATGGTATATACTCTACCTTATCCAATCATAAGCAATTAGGCAATACAAACTTGTTAGGAACCAAAGTAAAGTGAAGGAAGGTTAAAGGGAAGAAAGCGAATAGGAATAATGATAAATCTGGAAATAATTAGTAGTTTTTTGTGAGGTGATACAGATAGGTCTAAGAGTGGTTTAATTATTAAATTAGTTACTAATACTGGAATTATTGGACATTCTGGCTTTTATTGCATTTTAAGAAGGACGAGAGTGATTTTATAGAAAGATTGAAAAAATTCTCCGAAGACTTAACTTTGTTTCAAAACAAATTAAATAAAGAGTTACAGGATGCAATATTAAGTCCGCTTAATAAGAATTTCATTATAATAAAAATATTAAAATTTTTTATCAAACATTCAATGTTCTATTAAGCAAAAAATTACTTGAATTGTTTATAACTGTAAGGGAATTTTTGTAACTAATAAGAATTTCATTATTTGCATTTCTTTAATTTCACTTAATTAACAAAGATTATCCTAACTGAAAATTAAGAAATAAAATCACTTTTTTTCTATATATTTTGCTACATTAACCCATTTTGATTTATGGATTATCAAAAAGCCAGAGCCAGTTTCATGGTCAAAAGTCCAAAAAGCCAATAGCCAAAAAGCTAGTGGCTTTTTGGCTAGTTGGCTTTTTGTGCCAACCCTGACAATAACATCCTTATAATACTTGCAAAATATTAATACTTGATCATTACTTGTGTATATATATATATATATTATATTATATATATATATATATATATATATATATTATATTATATAATATATATATATATATATATATATAGATATATATATATATATATATATATATATATATAATATATATATATATATATATTATATATTTAGATATATAATATAATATATCTATGTAATATATATTATATATATATATATATATATACTACCTTCTCACACCTGACCATCCCATCATGGAAGGAGGCATCCAAATACCAAGCAGACGCAACCAGTCTCCTCCAGAGACCTTCAGGGACTTAAATGTCCCAGATTGCTAAGGGTTGAGAGTTAGACACGAAAGAAAAAAATAAAATATGTCCTCCGGGAACTGGTTCAGTTTTGAACATAATTGTGAATGGTTTGTTTGTTTGTTTGAGGTTGAATCTGTTTGTAACATTGTAAGTTAGGGTGGTGGCTGCATCATAACTTGGCCAAGGATGACTGACTGGTTCTTGGTATGGAGTTGAATTCTGGTGCTATTTCTGGTTAGGGTGTTTCTGTTTAAAAATATTGTTTGGTGGGTCGCGATCTTAAGGTAGTTTTTCTGTTAGTGTTGTGTTGAATATGGTATGGATGTTGGGGTGTTTGGGAATATTTGTAATATGGAGGCATGGTGAAGGGAGGAGGTTGTTTGAGTATGTGGTGGATGGGGTTAGAGAGGGCAATGTGGAATGGGTCTGGGGTGTTTGAGTTTTAGTAAAGAAATGTGTGCCTATCATGTCCAGGTGTGTGTATCAAGGTTGGACAAAAAAAAAACAGCCAAGTGGGGTTTTTTTATTTGGGGGGGTTTAAATTGGGCTTTTTGGGGTTTTATATGACTTTTTAAAAATTTCTATTCTTTTCTTGGGAAAATAAATAAAATAATCAATATACTGAATTTCACTTTTGTAATGTCATTTCAGCATCATTTGACAAATCAATTAATAAATAGGTATAAAATTTACAAATTAAACATATAACTTGGTAACAGACATTGTCCAATTCCCACTGCTGAATCAATGTCATTGCCTAATTGGTGATACTTGTAAAGGTAAATGGTATTGCTATTGTTACAGGTTATTGATAGTAATGATATAACAGAACTATCTTAAGTAAAGTAATTAAGCAATATAGTTTAAATTTATATTATTCAAGACTTTTGGAACATTGTCATCATCATCAAATAATCTGAGGCTATGGGAACTAGTAAGTTATCTGCCAATAGTTCAGTAATTGTTACTAGAAACTAGGGAGGCTTGCACTGGATACCTCCCCAAGGAGCTGCCCACCACACTCAATAAGGTATACAACATTTTATGGTAAAACCAAGGTAAAATAGGGAAATTTGAAAAAAAATACTATGTATATAGTCACTATTAAAAAAAATGATTAACAAATATTAAAGGAAAATCAGATTATAATATATATATAATATATATAATATATAATATTATATATATATATATATATATAATATATATATATATAATATATATATATATATATATATATATATATATATAGTACAGAGGGGGCCAAATGGAAAAAATGTACTGATAAAGAAAAGCTACCACAATGGGTTTTGCCAGTTTTTGGCACCCTAACATTCATGCCCTGCCAGTTCTGGATAAAATTGAAAGAATTTTCTCTACTTTTGAACTTTTGTAAAAAGTTCAAAAGTAGATTGGGTCTGAAAGTAAAAAAACTTGTAAGGATATATAATATTTAGTATAGACAGGTTATACAGCCACATAGTTACGAGCAAATAAAAATGGAAAATGTGATTCATTTAATGACTTAATACAATGATACAAATTAGTGTTATACTTTATTGCATACTGTATATGGTCTGATATAAATAATAATATGGAAATTCAAAAATATATTCTAGCAAATTTTAAATAACCATGAGGACAGAATTTTTACCTTTTTTACTCATTTTCTGCAGTTATTATTCTAGTAATTTTAATCATGTAACAAGTTTTATCTTCAAGTCATAAATTTAAGATCACATCATTTGTACTTTTTTATTAATTTAAAAAAAAAAAAATTCATTTCTCCATCTTAATTTTCATAATATTTTAAAGGTATAGTTCAGTGAAAATCTTGAAAATGCAACTACACTCACTATTAATGAAACAACATAGTTGTTATTATTATTGCATATTAGTAAGTGTTTAAAAATATCTGGGAATTGTTAAAAATAATAGCCAAAATTTAAAAAAAAAATATTGCAACTGGCCTTTTTTGGGTTTTCAAATGCCAACCCAAGTGTCTATGGGTAGTATTCTGATTTTGTCTTTTCATGTAAGTGTTGTTTGTGCATCCTGTTAATGATTCTTAGTTTTTATTATTTTGTGTCATTTAGAGTTTATCCTGTTTTTTAGTCGTAGTGTGGTGCCAAGTTGGAGATTTGTGATGTTTAAAGGTTGTGTATTGTTTTCTATATGGTCTGTGAATGTCGATTCTGTTTATTGTTGTGAAGTCTGTGCCAGCGATGGTTCTTAAATTGTTCAGTTTCTTGTTTGCGCACAAATTTGTTGACTATGTTTTGTGAAGGTGAGATGAGGATCGGTATGAAAATGTTGTTTAAGTTAGACTGGGAGGGTATGAGTGCATAATTATTATCAAATTTGATAACTAATTTTTGTGATTTGTTTTTTTAATAATTGAATATTGAGTTCTCTGTCAGCCATGTTTGTTCCTTGTTCATGTATTGTTGTTGGTCAGGTTTTGTGGCAGTGGTTTAGGGTTCTCGGTGTGTAGTTGGCTATATTGATGCCACTGCATAGGTTGTTAATAGATTTGTGGTTGTGGTAGACTCTGGCTGTAAATAGGTTGAATGTGTGGGGGGGTATATTGCAACCTTGGGGTACTGCCGTCTGTTGATATTTTTACTTTTTCTAACGATTTTGTAGATTGTTTGTTTGTATTTGTGCTGTTCATCCGAGAGAAGTTGGAGATCGCATTTTGTTTTTAACATTAGTGGTGGATGTTAGATTTTTTATTTTGTGGATCAAATTATGTTTCAGGTACGATCAAATGCTTGTTGAATGTTGATTGCTAATGATAATTTTGAGTTTAGGTTGAGATTGTCGGTTTTTGAATGATGTTTATGACGGTGCAGTTTGTGGCCGAATAGTTTTTGTTTGAAATCCGTGTTGGAATTTGTATTTGATGATGTGTAGTTAATTCTTGTTTAGTGCGATATTTCTAGTAGTTTTGCATATTGTTGATAGAAGTCTGAAAGAGTAAAAATGAGGGGGTATGATGATTGGAGGGAAGGTGGTCAAGAGATGGTTGGTTTTTTCCTGGTTTTAGTTGGGTATAATGATAGCCTTTTTTGCAGATGGGGGGATGAAATTTTAGGCTTATGGAACTATTGTTATATTTGGGTGTTAATTCTGAGTTAAAAGTTGGTAGATCCCTAGGTTGTTTCGAGGTGTTGTCTGAGTCTATTGTTTGAAGGCGAGTTTTCAAATGTCTTTGTTATGTTTTCTATGTAAGTTGTGGTTTATTTCTATTGTTTGGGTCATGGTTGAGCTTTATTTTCTTGAAAGCTTTGATGATTTTCCTGTTTTGAGGTTGTGTGGGTTTTTTGACTAATGCTTTGGGCAGAATCTAAGTTTGCAAGAATTTGTTTTGTTTTGGAATGGATTTGTTTGACGGGAGGTTATTGAAATTCATGAGTGTATGTTTGTTGGATGGTTGAGTTTTTCAGATGTATTTATTACTTTCCCCACGTTCTGCGTATTTTATTTCGCGTATAGATGCTCTTGGTGATGGAAGGTTTCGGAAGTTGTTTGACAGAATGGTGTAGCTATTTTGTTAAGTTTATGATTTGGGTGTTTAGGCCATTAATCAGTCTTGTCGTTTGTAGTGATGTAGGTATTAATTTTCTGAGTGAGTTACATCATTTGATTAGTTATTCAACTTCAGGTGTTATGGCCGAGTTGTATTTTTTAATGTATTCCTCTGAGAATGAATTTGTTAGCTGCTTTGTGAAAAAAAAATGTTTTTTTTTTTTTTTTTTTAAATATGGTTTTTTTTATAAAAAAAAATTTAAATATATATTATATAATATATATATATATATATATATATATATATATATATATATATATATAGTATATATATATATATATTATATATATATATATATATCATATATATATTGTTTAAATTTGCTGTTATTATATGGTAATAGACACAATGCCTTATATATAATATATAGTATATGATAATATAATATATATAATAAATAATATATAACTTATATATATATATATATATATTATTATATATATTATATATATATATATATATATATATATATATATGAATATATATAATATATATATATATATATATAATTATACTGGTATAAATATATTATAATAAGTACCATAGAGGCGCGATATTAAAAATTATAAGTCAAAGGAAGCAGTTAAACAAATAATAAATAGCTGCTTAGTTAACTGATATGTTACTCTTTCTACCCTAATTTTATAAAGGCACAATGTATACTTGTATTTAATGTTAAATTAAGTCTAAAAAGATTTGATATATATGAAAAAAAAGTAATTATAAAAAAAAACTTTGGCCTTTGGTTTTTTTTAAAAAAAAAAAAGCGAACATGTTTTTTTTTTAATCCCAACCCTAGTTAGAGCCGGTTTTTTTGATTACAGAATTCGAAGTTTGTATAGCTTTTGGTCGAGTGGTTTGAATGCATTTGTAATAACTTAGGTGGGATGCAATGTTGTTTTTTTAATATATAGTTGTGAATTTGTTTGTCAGTCTGCTTTTTTAATAGTTTTGTGTAAAGTATTTTCTTAGTGGGTAGTTTGTTTATTGGCATTTTGGTATTTTATGAATGACGGGGAGGTGGTCGGAGTTTAGATCAGTTTGTGTTGAAAAGGTGAATTTTGGGCGTAAATATGGTGAACATAGTGGTAATTGTCTGGTGATGTGCATGTTGGTTGGTTTGGGGCGAGGTTTCTTGATGTGACTGTGTTATTTAGAATGTTTAGGTTTCAAGGTTATGTTCCTCTTTGGTTTTGCTTTTCTGTGGGCAATATGTACCATGTCTGGTGGTGGGTATTATGAGGTTTGGGAAGGTGGGAGATATCAGTGAGTTTGGTTTGTAATTCTGGGGCAAGTGTGGTGGAGGTTTGGTTGGGGAATGTAAGAGGTTTTATAGATTGTGGTTTTTTTTTTTATTATTATCAAATTTGTTGTTAAAGATAAGGTTAAGTATGTAATTAGGCCAGGCATTGTTAACTAAAAACTATAACAGGTAAACGAAAATAACATATCCAAATTTTATTAATCAGGGAGTACATTTTTACCGGTGTACCGGAATAAAAAAATTTAAAATTAAATATAATAAAAACAGCGCTTTTTAAAAAATTAAAATTGTTAAAAATGTTCGAAAATCTGTATGATAATTTGTTATGAAAAGATTGCCACTTACTTTACTCCGACTCAGGAGGGAAAGGTGCCAAATGTTGATTATTTTTTTTAAACGGACGAATACCCACGGGTAAACAAGAACGATGGATAGAGTCGGGGTTTCTTCTCAGCTACTGTTTCGCTTCCGTCGCTCGACCCCCTAAAATAGGATATTAAAAATAATAATTTTCTTCCAAAATTATTATTGGCAACTTTTCCTCTCGAGACTACTGCAGCTTTTCAAGGTATCAAATTCAGAAGCTTGCACTATTTAGGTCTATAAGTAAGATGTTACTAATTTTAAGAAGTTATAAGTAAATATTAGAAAAAATACATTTTTTTTAAGTTTCCTCGATGAAATTCCTTCCTGGAAATGAAAAATGTTATTTATTTTCCTGTAGATGTTATAGTGTTTTAGTTACATGCCTGGCCTCTTCAGGATGCTGGCCTAAGAATAATAATTTTGGTGTGTGTGTCATTAAGTTGAGGAATTTCAATTTCAAAATTCCTCAACTTTTTTGAAATTATCTACTTTCAACTATTCCACATTTTTTTTAATCAGCACTAATTTAAAAATGTCCACCTCTGAATATATTATATATATATATAATAATATAATATATATAATATATTATATATATATATATATATATATATATATTATTATAACTATATATATATATATAATATATATATATATATATATATATCCAGTATCCTGATTAGGTGATACCATTCTATCCGTCAAAAAACTGAATACATTTTTGAAATCAGCAAACACTTTTTAATGCAGGAAACAAAAAATATTTTAATAATTATAATACATTAAATAATTAGTTAAAAATAACATTTTATGACTGTCAATGAGTCATTCTAACAAATGAATGAATTAAAAAAATTAAAAATTAAAATATAAAAATAAAAAAATATAAAAAAAAAAGGTCACAAAAAAAACAATTCTAATACCCCTAGAACATCTTATGTATTAAAGAGGTTTGTGTGTGGTGTTCACAGTTAGCATTGAAAAAAGAATATTGGGAAACTCATGTATGAGAAATTTGAGGGGGTACGCATTAGTTAAAAAAACATTATTATTATTAAATTATTTTTTTATAATAAGTATATAGACTTCATTTTATTTCTTCTTTACTTTTACTGCATTAAATGTTCCCCCAATTTCAGAAATAGATTCAGTTTTTCTGTACATATCATAGGTTTTTTGAGATCACAGGTCTCACCTAATTTAGGGAAGGCTAGACTATATATATTGATTGTAAGTAAAGTATTTTTTTCTATTTTTTTAATATACATATACGTAAATAAAATTTTGTTTATAAAAATTGAATCGTTTGACAAATCATAAGTATGGCTAATTGAATATCAAGAAAATGAATAATGAAATAAATATAATAAAATCAAAAAAAATATCCAAACTGACGGAGTCTTACAAGAATTAAAAAATTTTAGCTGTTTTAAATTGACGTTTTATAAGCCCTTATTGTTTTTAATTTTTTATTAAAACTATATAAATTAAAAATAAGGTCAATTTGTAAAAAAAAATTTCACAATTTTGTAATTTTTTTTTGTAATTAAATATTTATAGTTTAATTACTATTTACATGAACTCGTATGAACTGCTAAACTATTACCCAGTTATAATAATAACAATAATGGTGATAATAATAATTTTCATCAAAATAGAATCAAAAGGTTATAAAACAAATGACGAAACCATAGAATAAAAAAAATAAAGTTCACGAATATTCGTAAGTAAACAAGATACCAAGAAAATATGAAATGTTTAAAGAATTTAATCATTTTGTAAAATTTTGGTAAGAAAAAATGTTTAAAGAACATAACATATTAAGAAATAGAGAGGAAAAGAAGCCAACACAGGCAAGGCCTAATGCCTTCTGTCCACATGCAAAAAATATGGTTCTCTTTGAATAAATTATAAGCTGAGAATTCCTTGTGTACTTGCTCTACCATGTATTTTTTTTTGGCAATTAATCGACCAGTAATTACTACAATACTCAAATCAAAATTTGAGAGGATGATATAGATAATTTAAAATAAATTGAACAAACCTTTCATGTAAAATCATGTCATATTACAGTAAGACCACGTATTGACATACCTAATATTATAACTTTATTTTTGCCTTTTCCCAGCCACTATTTGTTTAATCTGCTCCGACTAGGACAATTCGGCCCTCTTCAATGTGAATACACAATTTATTCATTCTCCACTGATCGTTCTGATACGTCAAATCCGCTCGTTTCTGACAAAATTGTTCTCAATATTAGAATTGATGAATAAGACTACTTCTCAGAAATGTTAAATTTAGGAGAATCGTCACTCTTTAGAGTAAGTTCATCAATTGTAACTCACGTTTGAGACACAATGAATATAAACGCACGTAACTTTTTAGCAGTTAGTTAACTGTATTCCTTCTACTAAACAGACACGTCATTCAACCAACTCCAGTATAGGAAATATTTGGTATGATAAAAAAAACAAGATTAACGGTGGAACTCAGTGGCATATGAGAACCCAATACGCTCAATCCTTAAAGAACCCCTCATTTAGAGACATGATAACCACCATATAAATTTCTACCTTTTTGCATGACATACGCATTTAACCATGGAAAACCACCGTATTTTTTTCAGAATCGCTGTAAACTACCGTATTAAGAATACTCAGTAATGGTTATAGATTTCCGAAAATAATATCTTCAAAGACCCAATGAACGTCTTGGACAAGCCATTAACAGTCTAATAGGGGAGAAATCCCTTAGCGTCAAAGCTTATAAGGATAGTCTCAGGGATTCTTGGTGCATGTGTAAAGTTAAGACCAAAAGGCGTGTTAAGTTTTTAAGAAGTTAACTTCTATTTTACTAAATCACGTTTAACTTCACAACTAGACCTGACAATAATTGGTCTGAGGGATAATAGTAAGGAACCAAACAGAGATAGTATGCAAACTTTCATTAAAAAAGTAACGTCATATTTAAGACACCCTAAACTGATTAATAAATTCGAATGCTTGTTCTGCTTTGTTTGAAATAGAATTTCAATGACTCAAATATTTTTTTTCAAGTCCAGAAAAATACGTGCGGAAAAACTCTATTTAGATTGTTACCAAAATTTCGAACAAGATGTTATGAAAATTATAGGAAAATTTCGATAATAATGTACTTAATGAAATACAATTTGGTAATGTTGATAAAATTTAAGTAAAAAAGCGTAAAGTCAAAGTTAAGTAAAATTTTTTACTAAAACAGAGTATGATTTCACAACTAAATGATATACTAGTTGGGAATAAAATATTTAAATAAGTTTTAAAGAGTACCTTAATGGTTGTACTAATTTTTAACTGTTTGACCTAAATCAATTAATAAATTCACTTTTCTGCTATGCATGGTCGAGAGCATCTAGCCAGAGTCTGATCCAATAGAACACGGAGATAATTTAATTTGCAGATGCTGAAGGGGATACCGCTCTAAAAACTCAATGTTCTAAGACATTGAGCTAACCTGACATTCAAAGAGGTCGTGAACAATGTGTGTCAGGAATAAGATCCTCAGTATTTATAGTGTTCGGCACTAAATTTCGTAAGTAGTGACGGGAAAGTAGTCTTGAACGTAGACGAAACCGACGAAAGTGAATTTTAAGAAAGTATAAAGAGCGAGTTGCCTTACTAAATACCCAGTATACATTTACTCAGCATTAAACGATAATGAACTAATGGAAAATAGATACACAAATGACAAATATTGAAAATTTGCATGTAGTTATTATCTCAGCAGATAAACACTGGAACTATTAAATAATTGATTCGCTTTTCATGCTTTTGAAATGACATTTCAATGAAGGACATTATTTCTCATATATTTCTTAAAATCCCGTTAAAATCTATTTTTAAGATAATAAAAAATTTTCAAATGTTTGAAAGTATTTGAAAAGCATTTTGCACAACACTAGACTTTCAATTTGTGATCAAATTTAAGAAAAGCGTAATTTGAGAAGTTAAAATTTGATTTTACTAAAACAGGCTTTCTCATGAAAACAGAATATCTCATTTACATTTTAAAAAGACATAATATTGAAATTTCAATTAAAAAAACGTTCAATCAGACAACCGGGAAGTAATTTCAATTAATTAAAGACCCTTTTTGAAAATAAGATATTAACATGCAACACAATTATGATTTTCATAATGCTAGTATATCTGACGGATTAAAAACCTGTTATTTTTCAGGTACCAAGAATACTTTCAATTGCAGGATAAATTTAGGAAAAAAATCGTACTTTTAGAAGTTCAGGTTCTAAATTCAATTGAATAATGTGGAAATTGTAAGAATAAAAGGTCGTAATTTTTGAGGAAGTTTATATAATTTTTTATGATAAATCAAGGTTGTCACAACCTAATGAATTGTGTTCGTAAGGCTTAGATATAAAAATACAAATATTTGAAATATTTCAGTGTAAGTCAATTTGTAGTAATGAAAACGCCTACAACTATTATTAACCGTTGCGCTTTATCTGTCATAAAGAAGTTATCTGGGTTTGATATTTATTAAACACATTATTATATTCAAATTGCTTAGAAATAATTTTCAAAAATTGGTTTGCTGGGTTTTAACAAATAAATTCAAATATTGTTGAAACATAGGAAAAATCGTACTTTTAAGGAGTTACTAAATTTGTAAGGAAGAATTTAGACGAAAGAAGCGTATATGTTTAGAAGTTAAGAACTTTGGTTGTACTGTAAAAACAGGTTTCACAACTAATGAAATTCTGATAAAAATGCAATATTGAGAATTTTCAAGGTAAAAACGTCAATTTAAGTACACCTAGAGCTATTAATAAATTCACTTTTCTGCTATTTGAAAGATATGATTTCAATGATATAACACGAAATTATTTTATATCAAAAGCTGAAGATCAATACGTTAAATTACTCTATTCCAATATAAGTTACTCAAATAATCTTACAAATGTTGGAAGAAGGGAGTTTGTAGTGAAGGCGTAAATTCGGGCAAGCGATAAGAACGTGGGGTGAGGAGGAAGTGTGCCGGAGGTAAAGTTGGTAATGTTATAATATGAAGGAGGCACACATGGGCTTGTGCAAATTATAAGGAGGAGGGAAGATGTTAATGAGCTCATTTGTCCTTTGTTCCAGAAAGCAGGGTTTTGTCACAACGTAAATGACAAGTACTGCAATGGAGGCGAGATACTAGTTAAAAAACGACCTACTTGAGAGCATCCCATATACAAAAAAAGGGCGAGCGAATCAATATAGGAGGCATCTACACACTACTGTAGACAATAAGATTCGGCTTTATTGGCGCGTGAGCCGATGGATTTGGAGGTTAAGACTCTGTGGGTAAATCGATGGAACGGCTGACATTATTTTTTCAAAGACTTTTAGAGAGGGGGTAATGCTTTAATAACAACTATAGTAGGAATTTTAAGATAATTCACAAAAATAATTTCACAGATGTGAGAATTAAGAACGATGTGTGTGTTATAAAGAGTTCTGATTGGTGGACGGGTGGTAATGCTGGAAAATGTCAACAGAACAAAGCCGTGTGATGAAAACCGTTGTAGTACGCAGGATTGAGATTAATTTGTCGTGGTACTTTACAGAACAGAGAGTTACACATACCATGAAAGAGTAGGTGTATGCGTACTAGAGTTGGGGTATGATGAACACAAAACTAGTGGTGTGAAGTATATCATTGACATTAAATCTTGTCAAGTTTAAAAAGAGACACAAAACACTCTCGTAAATTCTCGTCTTCTGCTTTTGAATAATTGCATATTACTGTAATTAGAGAACGACATTATGTTTTAATAAATGCTTTGAGTGAAAGGGTACGATAAAAACTATTGGATCGAATTGTATAAGATTAGCCAATAGTGGATTGCATTAATAGTGTAACAATTCAATAGGAGAAAGAGATGTACTAATTTAATAGTTGAGTGAAGAATTTGTGGAAATGTGTAATGAGAAAGTGGATTATGAAAGAGTGTGGGAGGTTATTGATGGAATTTATAAGTGTATTTTGTTTATTGAATAGATTTTTCTTTTTAAGGCCTGATGAGAAGGTATGGGTAGTCTTCATGACACTTAACTTTTACACACTTTTCGGACAGCATTAGTTACAAGGAAATTTCTCCAAGGGGTAAGGAGGACCCTTAAGAATTCCAATTTTAATAGAATATTGGCGCATTTGCGTGGCTCTTATTTGAATAGAATATTATACAAAATAAGTAATTTAAGGCACCTTGGAGGCTTTTTCAAAATTGCTGCAGGTAGATTTCACGCCGTTAAAATATATTTAACATTTAAAGAGAATGTATAGGATAGATGGTGATATTCCTGGTGACAAGTTGGAGACGAAAGACCAAAGATCGTACATTTTGGATACCGGCAGTTCTAAATGGTAATTAGAGGGGTTTTGGAATAATCTCGCAAGAGAAGCGGTATTGTGGGGTTTAGAAGTTAAAATTTTTACTAAGGCCAGAAAGTTATACAAACTTTAATGGAAAGCAAAGACAATGATAATCAATATTGAATTTTACATATTTTAATAAACAAGTCTATGTTAAGCCACCAGAAATAACCCATTATAAGATAATCGAACATATTAACTGAGCATTTTGACAGTTCGCAGTTTCATGATAACCTGAAAAATAATTATTATCAAAATGCAAGATGGAACATATACGCTAAGTTAAAGATAATAGGTGTAAGACGATCAAGTATTTTTACCTATGTTCGAAATTTAGGAGAAAAATTCGTACTTTAAGAGTTTCTTAAAATTTTTTAATGTGAAAAATTTAAGAAAAGCGTAATATTTAGAAGTTATAATTTTATTGATTAAAACAGGTGTTTCATCAACAATGAAATTATGAAAGTATATTAAGCTCGAATGGTTGAAAATTTCTATTTAAAAAATGTCAATTGTGGTATAATAACAACCTATTCATTTTTATTTTCGTATTGTTACCCTTATTGTGAGAATAGCAGTGCAAAACGAAGCGGCATTCCATTTTAGCAATCGTAATGCTTGAAAATACATTGTTATTACAAACTCCAATTTGTTAGAGTTTTAAACAATAACAGATTATCATAATGTTGAAATATATGAGGAGAATAAAGTCTAGTACTTTTAAAGAGTTCTAAATTTGTGTAATAATAATGTGAAAATTTAAGAAAGACCGATAATTTTAGAAGTTTAAAATTTTTATTAATTTATGTAAACAGGTTTTCACAACTATAATGGAAATATTTAGGTATAATTGATGAAATGAGGGACCGTGAGTTGAAAAAGGGTAATATACAGGGTTAGATAAGGGCAGATCTGATGTAAAATAAGACACGGCTAATTAAAAAATATGTCTATCTACACAGTGTTCACATTTCTGACGGGCCTATTATGGATAATGTCAGACATTTATCAATACAACACAATATTACTTTTCAGATGTTGAAAACCGTTTAAAAGTCGGTGTCGGACGTTTGAAAATTTAAGAGTCGGAGTCGAATGTTTGAAAATTTAGGACAAATATGGAGTACTGAGATCGAATGTAATGTAAATTAAAAGATAAAAAAAGCGAAAATTTTGAGAATTGCAGTCGGCATTAAAACATGTAATTTCGATAAGCCATAATATTAGGTATATTAAGATACGAACTAAGCGGTAGGGGGTCGTTGCCATACAGCACCGTTCAATTAAACACCTTAGACAACTATTAATAAATGTCGTTCTTTTCTGGCGATTTTGAAATAGTCATTGTTAATGATAGTAATAGCACATTGAGATTTTTACAGAATACTGAAAAATCCTTATAAAAAACTTCAATTTTAAGATTAGCAGCAAAAGTAGGAGATTTTCAGATGGTTTGAAATTGGAGAGAACAAGATTCAATAAATAATTTAGAGAGGTTGCTAGAAATTCTGATGTAAGTGTCTGAAATTGGTTAAGACCAAAGCGTAATTATTAATATTTTTTTAGAACATACTTCTATGCTTAGTAAATGATGTAATGTGATTTTCTCGTGCAGAAAACTAAAATGGAAAATTAGTTTTGGGAAAGACGAGGGGTGATAATATGGAAAGTAAAGCAGAATAAATGATGAATTTCAATATAACAACGTACAAAGAAAAGATTGAGCATCCGGAAATGTATTACCTATGTAGAAAATTACCTCATTTTTCATATGCAAAGTTGAAGGAAGATGCTTTTATTCAGATTGTGTACATATTTCGTAATCAGGTCATGCTAGAAGACTTCGTAAAAACTACAGTGTAAAGAATATATATTATATAAATAGATATCCAATTGTGTTGAAGCTATAAAGGTAATATAAAGAAGCCCTGGCGACTTATATAGAGAGATTAATTGGGTGAAAGTTTGGAAGGTATATGTACAGATACATTCCAACGACAAAAGGAGACGTAATTTTAATGAAGGATTTTAACGAAATAATTTTTTATTTAAAAACAGGTTTTCACATATAATATAATATGATAATATAATTTGGTATATAAAAAACAGAAATATTGAAATTTATCATTAAAAAAACTAGCTTTGTATTATAAAAACTAAATAAATATTATATAAATTACACTTTTTCTGCTTTTTGAAAATAGCATTTCAATGAAACAAGTTATTTTGTTAAAATCAAAGGTGGACATATTATAAAAAACTCAATTTTAAGATTTACAAATAAATTTCAAATGTTGAAAGAGTTTAGGGATAAAATCGTACTTTTATAGAGATTCTATAATGATTAGAGTTATGATGAATATGTTAAATTAGAAAAGAGTCGTAATTTTAGAGTTAATTTTTTCTTAATTAAAATACGGTTTTCAACATAGATGAATGTTGGATTTGGTTGTATATATAAAATACAAATATGAAATCTTCATTAGAATAAGACGTCATAATTATTTACCCCGACTCCGTAAACATTTTAAATATAAAAAATGCACCGGCAATCTGCTGGGCGATGATTTTTATTTTCAATAATCACTTTACTGATTTCAATTGCTGAAAAATACCTTAAAAACTCATAATTTTAAGAGTAGAAAAATTGATAATTTCAAATGTTGATAATTTATGGAACATGAATAACTTTAAATAGTTCAAAATTTGTAAATGTGGAATTTAAGAAAATAGCGTTAATTTTTAAGAGTAAGTTATAATATTTTATGATTATAAAAGGTTTGTGCACTGAATATATAATGAAAATTAGGTATAGTTAAAACAATGATATTTGAAATATATCATGGTACCAACACAGAGGGATGTCAATTTAAAGCACACTAACTATTTAATTAAAAAATTGGCGCTATTTCTGCTTTTTTGAAATTGCATTTTCAATGAAACACATTATTTTTCAAGTGCTGAAAATCCCGTTTAAAAACTCAATTTTAAGATGTTAATAATATAATTTTTCGTAAATATAGACTGAATACTTTAGGAAAAATCGAACTATTAAGAGTTCTAAATTTGTTTATAATGTGAATGAAAATTTAAAAAGTTAAATTTTATGAAGTTAAATATTTTTTACGTAAAAACAGGTTTTCACAACTAATACAATATTTGGTATATTGGTTCAAGATAGCTTGAAATTTCAATGAAAAAAACGTCAATTGGAAGACACTAAACTTAATTAATATGAGGATTTGAATTTCAGTGTGCGCGTCTCCACATGATTGACAGACAATTTTTTTCAAATGCTGAATGATTACCGCTTATAAACTTCAATTTAAGATTTACGATTAATTAATTTACAAATTTAGTGGTAGAAATTTAGAAAATCGTTGAGTAACTTTTAAAGATTCTAAAGAGTGTGTGGTGTGTGAAAAAGAGATTAGAAAAAAAAGGTAATTTTAGAAGTTATAATTTTTATTAAAACAGTCAGTGTACAATTTAATGAAAAGATTTGAGGATGATATATAAAAACAAATAATTGAAATTTCATTAAAAAATGGCAATTTAAGACACCTAAATCTGGAAAACTATTAATAAATCGCTTTTCTGCTTTATTAAAATAGGCGAATTTTCAATGAAACTGACAGATTTATATTTGTTCTCAATGCGGGTGCGAACCAGTTCAGGTCTAAGGAGAAGTCAATATGTCGAGAGACGTTGTTTAGTACACGGAGTGGGAATGTAGTGCAAATCGTTGACGACCAATTTGACAAAGGGGAGAAAATCGTACTTTTAGAAGTTCCGAGGAACCTTCGTCGCTGAATGTGGAAATTTAGAGTGAGAACATGCGGTCATAACTTCTGTGGAGAGAATTGAAGACAGTGTTGGGTGTATACCCTATAGCAGGACCAGCGGTCCTCTTCTCAGAACCGAGAGCTAATGAGAGGAACTATGTGGTTGGAGGGAATAATAAAAAGGGATAGACATGGGTAATTGGAAAGAGAGTTTCCCATGGTAAAAACGTCAACCGTGTAGCACCTCAACGTCAGTTAATGAAGAGGGCTTGGCTCCGTCTGCTTTCTGACCGAGAGGACTCTAATTGCAGAGATGGAAGAGACAATGAGTCTCTCAACTGGCTAGGAACGATAACCGCTTAGACATCGTTGCTATATTTGTAAATTCTACCATAATTAAGGGTCAGCAGGGATGTTGAAGGATCTCGTCGACGCGCCACCACTGCCGCGTACTTTGGTTATAAAAGTGCGACGCTCTCCCTAGACTCTGTAGATCCCGTGGCGGAACAACGTTTTATAGGGGCCAAAGCGTAATTTTAGAAGTCAGAATATAATTGTTATTTATATTTAAATAACAGGGTTCAACAACTAATGCAATATTAGGTATATATGAAAGACAAATAATTGAAATTATTCGATTATTAAAAATGTACAACTATTAAAGACACCTATAAATTACTAATTAATAAATGTCGCTTTTCTTAGCTTTTGAATCGCATTTCACATGGAAAACACATTATTATTTTCATGGAAATGCTTGAAAAATCCTTATGTTAAACAACTCAATTTTTAAGATTTAACAAAATATTCGATAAATGTTGAAATTTAGAAATAATCGTACTTTTAAGAGTTTCTAATATTTGATATTATGAGTAATGAATATTCCTACCTTGAACAAGGCGCGTTAATTTTAGAAGTTAAATTTTTTACTAAAAAGGTTTCCCAAAAAATAATGCAGATATTTGGTATATTTAAACAACAAATATTGAAATTTCATTAAAAAACCAAAAAGCAGAAAAGTGCAAAAACTATAATTAAATTCACTTTTCTGCTTATTGAAAGTCCGTGTCAAAAGATGAAATACACGATTATTTTGTTCAAATAGCTGAAGTATAGAAATACCGCTTTAAAAGATCGTATTTTAAGATGTACCAAATAATTTCAAAAGTGAAATAGTTGTAATAGGTAAAATTGACGGTAAGATGTTTTTGAAGGTGATTTGTAATGTTATAAAAATTTTGAAGTAAAAATATTGTATTATTTTAGAAGTTAAATAAGGTGATATTGTTATATTAAATAGAGCAGGAGTTGATTCACATGTCGCTGTTGCATCGTGTAGCGCCGGGTGTACAGCGCAAAAATTTAAAGTCTCATTAATAGAATTGGATGGGATATGCGTGCAAAAAAGTGATTTTTGTGTTCGCTTTATTTGTGAGAAATTTATTGATGAGATAAGCAATTTTCATAGTCGAAAATTGACAGCATATGGGTTTATTTTTGACAGAACAACTTGAATTAAGAATATCCGATTAACAAACCTCAATTTTAAGACTTGTACTCCAAATGAATAATATACAAAATGGTGATGGAGGAGTTAATATGGAAGAATAATGGGAATTAGCCTTAAATCAAGTAGTCTCTCTTGTGGTGCTGAGAGTGCGGAACAACCTTAAGAGTGTGAGAGAAAGGCGATTGGTGAACTTATCATAGACCGCTTTAATATTTATATGAGTAGGAGGGAAGGATTCTGTTTAGCTAGGCAACCTAATAGACCAAACGTAATCGTAGGTATATAAAATGACAAGTTATTAGATAAAGTTTCTTAAAGACCGTTCTAATTTAAGCACCTAGTTAAACTATTATGAAATTCGTCTTTGGTTGCTTTTTAGAGAATTAGCATTTCAATTAAAATCATTCATTAATTGTGTCCATAATACTGAAAATTCCTTAAAAGACTCCAATTTTATAGAATTACCAATAATTCAATTGAGTTGAAAATTTAAGGAAAATCTCACATTGTAAGAGTTCGTAAAGTTGTAATGTGAAATTTTAAGAAAAAAGCGTAGAAAATTTAGTAAGAAATTAATAATGATTTTTATTAAAACAGGTTTTCATAACTAATGAACTATAAACAAGTTAATATAAATAAACAAATATTGAAATTCATTATAAAAAGTAAAGAAATTATGACCACCTAAAAACAGATTAATAAATTCGCTTTTTGACTTTTATGTAAATAAGCATTTGATCAATGAAAATATTCTTTAAAATAATATATGTTGATAAATCACTGTTAAAAAGAACCTTTATTAATATTACTAAAGGGATTTAGAAAAGAGATTTGAGGTGAAAATCGATGATTTTTTAGGAAAGAGGAAGGGTGGTTTGGTCAGAGGACGCCTTACAGAGTACAGCAAGGGCCTCGGACTCTTTAGAGGTATTAAACAATTTAATGATTTTCAATCTAAGAAAACAGGGTTGCCGAGCAGACTACACTGGGGAGCACCTCTCTGGTGTCTCGAGGACTACGTAGTGTTTAAGGGAGTGTGTTAAAAACGGTCCTCGATCTGATAAGAGACAGCTAAAATAAGATTAATTACATTCATCGTCGTGTTCTGTGCTGTTATTAGACCATTCGTGCACAGGTGTCAGGTGCGGAGCCTAGCGAGGCGAGATTTTCCTCAACTCGCGCTGGACACAAGAATATCCAGTTCAAAAACTCATTTTAAGACAGGGTTTACGCTAAAGTCTTAATGTTCCCTAATGTTCCAGACTGTAATGAAGAAAGCAGAGACTGCGGGTCAACTGGTTAGAAAGATTCTATAAACAATCTGTAATCGTTGAAAACGTAATTTGAAGTGAGAACCCCCGACGTGAAGTCCTTTCTAGGAAGGTGTTATTATAGGCTGTGTTTTCGATATTAGATATACAGGTGTTCTCACAATGAATCATAATGGAGGAGAGAAATATATAGGGGTAAGGGGTTGTAATGTTGTGAAGACATCAGCTAGAAAAGGATATGCATTAGAATCCAAAATCGTGCAGAAACTCGGAAATCGCAGTAAAAGTGATGCAGATTCTGCATGAGGAAGTGGGCGCTTTGTTCTGCAATTGTTTTAGAGTCCCAATAGCAATTTCAATGAAAGTATCATTATATGTGTTTTTCCAAACTGCGTATGGGAAATGTATAGATCGTTGTCCCAACAATATTTTAAGATGTCTAAGCAAAATAAGAGTTTACAAAAATGTTTGGAAAAGGCATGTTTAAAAGGACAGAGATTTCCGGGCGGATACTAATTTAGAAAGGAGTTCTCATTAAAATTTGTAAATGTGGAAAATTATAGTATAAAGTTTGGGTAGATAGTTTTGAGATGGTTTAAAAAGTTGATTTTTATTAAAACAGGTTTTATCACTAACGTAATGAATAAGTATTTGGAGGAGAGGGTTATAAAAACAGAATTATTTGAAACGTTATCATTTAAAAAAAACGTTCAATTACGACATCCAGAAAATTATAGCAATCAATCTTTTTGTATATAATTGCATTCAAATGAAACACATTATTTTTTCAGATATGCTGATAATAATAACGCGTTAAAAAACTCAATTCAAGATTTACAAAAAGTTATCAAAATGTTGAATTTTAAGGAAAAATCGTTACTTTTTATAAGAGTTCTAAATTTGTAATTGAAAATTAAGAAAAAAGCGTAAATTTAGAAGGTTTATAATTTATTTTATTTAAAAAAAGGTTGTCACAACTAATGAAAATATTAGATGAATATTATAAAAAAGCATATATAGTGGAATTCATTATAAATAGTTAGATGTCAGAATATTAAAGGGAACTAAGGAACAGTAGTAGATGAACTATCAGCCTTTTCTGACTTAATTGATGAGAGATAGACGGATTTCAATGACCTAAAAGCACCATTAAATTCATTCTTAACATAAATGCTCGAAAAGTCACACGGAACATCAACGTCACTTGCATCCACATCCATAACATTTGAATGTAAAAAATGTATCCATGCTCATATTGTTCATTCCATTCTAGGACACTCCCTCCTTTCCAAACTTCCACTTTCACACCATGAATAAGTATTAAGGATAAAAAAAAAAGATAAAATTATAGAAGTATAATATGATTTCATATATACTGCCGGACCAAACAGAAGTGATTTGGAACAGATTAATGCGTAAAATATTCGAGGTAGATTATATAATCATTTGAAATGTAGACCACGCAATTTCACATCTAGAGAAAAAGAATCACATTTACCGCAGCGACCTTAACAAACTCGGTAGTAATATAAGAGTTCACTGTTTCTTACTGCTTTTATGAATTAACTTTGGCATTTCAATGATAAACACAATATTTTTTATCATAATTGCTGAAAATACCGTTAAAAACTCTATTTTAAGATTTATCAAATAATTTTACAAGTCGTGTTTAGAAATCACATGCAAAAAGTCGTGTGTCTACTTTTTAAGGATTATGACTAAAGTTTGGTTAATGTGATCAGGAAGATTTCTCCCTAAACGCTAACTGAAATTATCACTTATAATATTATATTTCACTTTTAATTAAAAAATACCAACAACAAAACGATTATGAAAATCCTAACACGAGTGCCTCAATATTCTAAGCCTTCACAAGATGCCATTCTAGCCGTTAATATTATTCAGTTACTAGAAGTCTAGAAATAAACTTATTCTAAAGTAAATTGTCGCATTTTCTCTTGCTCTTCTTAGAGCATAGCATTTCAATGCGAGTACCCAAGCAGCGATTATTGTTCGTAGAATCCATGCTGGAAAGGACAGGACCCAGCTGAAGTAATTAGTGTTATTAAAACCACATCTAATTTTTATAAAGATTTAAAACATCAATAATTTCAACATACAGATTGAAAGTTAGGAAAATCGTACTTTTAAGTAGATTACTTAAGAAAGATATTATAATTTTTATTTATTGAAACATTTAAGAAAAATAAGCATTGTAATTTTAGAATTTATTTAAAATTTATTTACTAAAACAGGTTTTCACAACATAAAATATTTGGTATTAAGGTAATATCAACAAACAAATATTGAAATTTCATTAAAGAAACGTCAATTTATATATTAGCTTAAAACTATTAATAAATTCCATTTTCTTGCTTTTTGAAATAGCATATTCAATGACAAACACAGATATTTCTTTTGTTCAGAAGCTGAAAAACCGTTAACAACTAGCGTATGTTAAGATTTACCAAAAATTTCAAATGTTGAAATTTTAGGAAAACGTACTTTTAGAGTTCTAATTTCGTAATGTAAAAATTTAAGAATTATGATTTTCAGAGCGTTATAAATATTTTTATTAAACAGGTTTTGACAACTAATGAATATGTGTATATTTACGTATAGAAAACAAATATTGAAAATTTCCATCGAAAAAACCTGTCAATTTAAAGACCACCTAACCTATTGATATGAAATTAGCTTTTCTGCTGGGGGTTTGAATAGCATTCAATGAAACCACATATTTATGGGCAAATGCTGAAAATACGTTAAAAACTCAATGGTAAGATTTACCAAAAAATTCAAATGTTGAAATTTAGAAAATCGTACTTTTAAGAGTTTCTAAATATTTGTTGAATGTTAATACAATAATAGCGTATTTTAGAATTATATTTTTTATAAAACAGGTTTTCACAACTAAGGAAACATGAGGTGAGTAAAAACAAATATTGAAAATTTCATTACATTATTAATTAAAATGGAAGAACACCGTAAAACTAGTAATAAATTCGCTTTTCTGCTTTTTGAATTAGAATTGATTTTCAATGAAACACATTATTTTCAATACTGAAAGATCCTTTTAAAAGAATTTGACTTTGAACTATATTCAAATAATTTAAAATGTCGAAATTAGGAAAAATCACTCAATGAAGAGGATTATGCCCGTGTTTCGCTGTGAGAATTTAAAGAAAAAAGACATACATGCTTCCATACGTATGTCAATACATACATTATGTATAAAAGTATTCAACAAGAAGAAATATTTGGTATATAAAAACCAAATATTTGAATTTCATTAAAACGTCATTTAAGACACCTCAAACAATAATAATTCTCTCTTTCTGCTCTTTGAAAATTTGATTTAAAATTTACATCCCTTACGTTTATTATTACTGAAAATAAAACTTGAAAATCTGCAATTTTAATGTTTCAATTACAGCAAATGTTGAAATTTAGGAAATCGTACTTTTAAGAGTTTAATAAAAATTATGTGAAAATTTAGAAAAAGCGCTAATTTTAGAAGTTAAATTTTACTATTAAAACAGGTCACAACTACTAAAGATTTTGGTATATAAAAAACAAATATTGCAGATTACAGTAAAATTACGATCAAGTCAAGACTCTAATATTATTGAATTTCACATTTTACTAAGTTATTTGAAATAGCATTTCGGAGGGGAAAAGAATTTCAAAATGGCTGAAAAATAACGTTAAAAACTCTATTTAAAGATTTGACCAACTATATTCAAATGTTGAAATTGAGGAAAATCGTACTTTTAAGGTTCTAAATTTGTAATTGTGAAAAATTAAGGAAAAAGCGTAATTTTAAGAAGTTATACATTTTTATTAAAACAGGTTTCACAACTAATAGAATATTAGATTGATATCACATCAACTATTATATGTCTTCTCATTAAAAGAATGTCAAATTAAACACCTAAATATTAATAAATTCGCTTTTCTAGTTTTTGAAATAGCATTTCAATGAACACATTATTTTTCAAATACTGAAATTCTTTAAAAAAACCAATTTTAATAATTTTACCAATAATTTAAATTTGTTGAAATTTAGGAAAAATCGACTTTTTAAGAGTTCTAAATGTAAGTGAAAATTTAAGAAAAAGCTTTAATTTTAGAGGTTACATGTTTTGTACAAAACGAGGTTTTACAAACTAATAGAAATATTTTGTATATCTAAAACAAATTATTGAAATTTCATTAAAAAACGTCAATTTAGACACCAAAAACAAAGTAATAAATTCTCTTTTCTGGCTTTTGAAATAGTGCATTTCATGAAACACATTATTTTTTCAAATGCTGAAAATACGTTAAAAACTCAATTTTAAATTACCAAATAATTTCAAATGTTTGAAATTGTAGGAAAAATCGTACTTTTAAGAGTTCTTAAATTTGTTAATGTGAAAAATTTAAGAAAAAGCGTAATTTTAGGTTATATTATTTTATATTAAAACAGGTTTTTCACAACCTAATGAATATTAGGTATATAAAAACAAATATTGAATTTCATTAAAAAATGCAGCTTACGTACACTAAAAGTATTATAAATTCGCTTTCTGCTTTTTGGAAGAATGCATTTCAAAGTGAAACACATTTATTTTTTCAATGCTGAAAATCCGTTAAAATATTTACTTTAGAGATTTAATAAAGAATTTTCAAATGTTGAAAATTTAGGAAAAACCGAGTATTCTTCTAAGAGTTCTAAATTTGTTAATGTGAAAAATTTCAAGAGAATGCGATAATTTTAGAAGTTAGCAAATTTTTACTAAACCAGGTTGTCAGACAACTACAATGAACTATGTCTGGTATTAAAACAAAATATGAAATACTCATTAGAAAACGTCAATTTAGAACCTAAAACTATTAATAAATTCACTTTTCTTGCTTTTTAACATAGGCATTTTCATGGTAAATACCATTATTTTTTCAAATAGTGAAAAATCACCGTTAAAGCAACGACTTCTAAATTCTCAAACTAATTTAAATGTTGAAATTTAGGAAAAATCTACTTTTAAGAGTTCAAATTTGCAATGTGAAAATTAAGAAAAAGGTATGTTAGAGTTATAATTTTTTATTAAAACAGTATTTTTTGACTATGGAAATACAAAGTTGATACAAGCACATATACAATGATTATAAAAATCATTTAAATAACACTAAAAGAATTTTGGCTTTAGTGGTCATTTGGGACAGGATTTAAATCAACCGTATTTTTTCAAATGCTGAAACCTGTTAAAAAACTCAATTTTAAGATTTAACAAATAATTTCAATTGTTGAAATATAAGTAAAATAGGATTTAAGACTCCGCAACTGAGGTTTATGTGAAAATTAAGAAAAAAGCGTAATTTTAGAAGTTAAAATTTGTATTTACTCAAAACATTTCACAATCAATGAAATATTTGGTATATAAAAACAAATATGAGAATCATTAAAAAACGTCAATTTAAAGACACCTAAAACTATTAATAAAATTCATTTTTTCCTGCATTTGAAATAGCATTTCAATGAGACACAATATTTTTTTTTCAAAATGCTGAAAATACGTTAAAAACTCTGATTTTAAGGCATTTACCAAATATTTTCAATGTTGAATTTAGGAAATCGTACTTTTAAGAGTTCTAAATATTGTTAATGTAAAATTTAAGAAAAGGCGTAAATTTAGTTAAAAGTTTAATATTTTATTAAAACAGGTTTTTCACAGATTCTAGAGAATATGAGGTAATTATAAAAACCATAATATTGAGAATTTCATTGATGAAATAAACGTCTATAATAAGGACACTAAAACTATATCAATTAGCTTTTCTGGCTTTGAAATAGGAATTTCAATGAGAAAACATTGTATTATTTCTAAATGCTGAATAAATAACCGTTAAGAAACTCAATTTATAGATTAGATTGTATTACCAAGAGAAAGAGTTGAATAGATTAATGTATGAATAATAATTAGGAAAATCGTACTTTCTAGAGTTCTAAAATTTTGTAATGTGAAAAATTATATAGGAAGAGAATGCGTAATTTTTAGAAGTGTGAATGTGTACCGGATTCTATTTATCTTGTACACACGCATGTTCTCTCGAGCACGGAACTGTCCTCAAATCTGGAGAAAGATTGCTCTCAGAGTATAGTACAGACACGGACACTCCCTGATAGTTAGGCTATTTCATTTCGTACAACAAGCGATGACTTAATATAACGATCAACCGTGAGACTTATTTACAATAGGCTTAACTCGAGCGGCTGATATTTCATGCATGGTCATTTGTCGAAAATGAGTTGTGCGCTCAATGTGAGAAGAGACCATTAAGGGATTGTTTCGACGGTATTGCAAAGTCCGTAAAATAACTTTGCAAGTATTTAAGAGAATTACCAGAATAAACTCGTAGTACAGTGTTCGAAAGTGTAGAAAAAAGAGTCGTAGCCTTGGTTAACTTCTAAAGACTTTTTAAGGTGAATATAAGAAGGTGGAGAAGCGTACGGTATCGTGGTATGGTAGTGAGAGGTAAAGGAGATATCTCTTACATGAGAGAGAGCAAGGTTTCACAATTAATGTAGGAGAGCGATACTCAGTTAGGGTGAGTCAAAATGTAAAAGAAAACTAGGAAGATAGATAGCTGAAGAAAATAGGTGTGACAGTGGTGAAAAAAGGGCTGTCAGAGTTATAAAGACACCTAACAATCGAGAGATTAAATTAGAAATCTCTTCTGTGGTGTGCTCTTTCTGTCGAGTGTAGTGGTAGGCAGTTATCAAGTTTGAAACAACAATTGATTATATTATGCAAGTGAATAGAAAAATACCTTGTTAATAAAACAGACTTGCATCATTTTAAAGATGGGTTTTACTAACCATGGTAATAGATATTCAAATGATTATATATAGGGGAGAAAAACGATCTACTGTTTAAGTTTGAGCGGTGTGCTAGGAAATTAGTTATTGGGCTTATGCAGGAATGAAAGGGTAAATGTTAGAGACGGTAATTTATCGCTAAGATTACATAAAAGTTACTTTTGATTCTAAAAAAAGGTTTTCGTATTCTAAATAAGATAAGATTAGTTTGAATATATAAAAAGATATTTATATTTATTCATTTAGGAAAAACGGGTGGAATGTAAACACTCATATTAGGAACTATATAATAAATTTCGACTTTGCTAGTTCTTTATATGCATTAATAATGAGAGTTTATGCTCTCATATGGCTGCATTATTACAATTATTTTCTTCACAGATGCTGAAAAGAATTAACAGTTACAAAGCATACTTATTGGTATAAAGATTACACAATATTCTTAGAGGCCGTCAAGATTAAATCAAACATTGTTGTGTGAGATGATTGAGGATTAAAGCGGGATCGCAGAAATAGGCTTAAGACGTTTCTCAGAGGACTCGGTGAATTCCACTCCGCTTTGGCCAAAGTCTTCTAAAGTTAACATAGCCCTCTCTCTAGCCGGACCAGATGCTTCGCGATCCGAATAAAAGTATATAATTTTTTATATTAAAATCGGTTCATACAAACATATATATATATATTCGGATAAATATATATAAATCAAATAATTGAAGAATTATGTTACATTCAAAAAATATAAATATTTTACTAATAAGAATAAACTATTTTAGAATAAAGGTTTACATTTCTGCTTTTTGAATAGCATTTCAATGAAACACATTATTTTTTCATATTACGAATTTTCTTAAAAATAAAACTTCAATTTTTTTAAGAATAAGTTACACAAATATGTATATCAATGTTCGAAAATTTAGAGAATAGAAATATCGTATCTTTGTTAAGATGATTCAGAATTGTAATGTGAAAGAATATTTAAGAAAGAAAGCGATAAGATTTTAGAGGTTAAATTATGGAGATTTTTAAAACTGAAGTGATTTGGTTTTGAAACTATTGAAAATATTTGGTATATAAAAGAACAAATATTTGATAAAGAATTTCATTAAAAAACGTCATATTTAAGACATAAAAAAAACAATTAAATTAAAATTCGTCTTTTCTGCTTTTTGAATTGCATTTGCAATGAAGAATTCACATTATAGTATGTTGGTGAATCTAATGATATGGCGCTCGCAAGCCCCATCTCAGACTAATAGAACAACTCAAGTTTTAAGAGGGGTGTTACCCTAAGATAAATTTCAAATGTATTGAAGTAATATTAGGAAAAATCGATACTTTTAAGTAGTTTGTGCATAAATATTAATGTAAATAGAAAATGGTTAAAATAAATATTACAGAATCTTTAGGAACACTATAATTGGTTGATTTAAATAAAGGTTGTTTACAACAACTATAGAGATGATTATAATAGGAAATAAAAAGAAAAATAATTATAGAAAGATGTTTAGAAAAAAATGTCATATTTTAAATATATAACACCAAGGCGATTCATAACCTGGCTAAGTCCATCGATGTTGAAGTCGAGCGATTCTTCAATGGCCAATAAACACATTATTTTTTCAATGCTGAAAATCCGTTGAGAAGGCGATTCTCCAATTAAAGAAAAATGTTCAAATGTTGAGATCTTCATTGAAAGTCTGTACATTTATATCAGGAACGATCTATTAGACCTTCTGTGTAGTGTGTGATTAAATTTTAAGAAAAGCGTAATTATTGTTAGGAACGGAAAAATTTCCTTTAGTCTATAAAGAAATCAAGGTTCACGAAGCTAGATGAGATATTTGGTAGTATTAAAGGACAAATAGTGTGGAAATGGATTTGCCATAATGTCTAGGTAGGACGGTAACAAAAGTTGAGCAGGGCAACCACTAAAGCTCGACCCAACAAGAAATCAGGGAATTCACTGGGAAGCTTTTTTAAAAACCAATGAGGCGATTTCAGAAGGTGCAAAAAACGACGTGTTTTTTTCAACCATGCGAGAAGATACGTCTCGCTTAATGAAAGTACTCAATAATTAAGAATTAGCCAGGGACTAAGTCCATCTGTTGAAGTTCAGAAAAATCGTACTTTTTAAGAGTTCACTAAATTGTAATGTGAAATTTAAGAAAAGGCGTATTTTAGGGAGGATTACTAGATGTGTTTATGGGTATTAAAAAAGGTGGCTTTCATCAACGTATGACTGGAGGAAAATTTTCCATTAGTGCTAATGATATTTAAAAAAATACAAGTAGTATTAACCAGATTTCATTAAGTGATGGGAGAATGATCAATTTTAAGACACCTAAAAACTATTAAAAATTCGCTTTTACTTTGCTTTTTTGAAATGAATAGAGCTTTCAATGAAACTACAATTTATTTTATATGAATCAATAATGCAGAAAGAACCTGTTTAAAAACGTATGCAAATTTTAGATTATTAACAAATATAATATTACAGAAATGTTGAAATCTTTCGGGAATAGTTTTAAGGAAGTTTCATAAATTTTTAAAGTTAGAAAATTATGAAGAAAGCATAATTTTAGGAAGTAAATTTTGTTTACCTTAAAACAGTTTTGTACAACTAATGGAGAGTAATAGATATTGGGATATTATAAAAACAAAGTAGATTGAATAAATTTCATTTAAAAAAAACAGTCAAGTGTAAGACATCCTAAAACTTATTAATAAAATTTCTTTCCCTTCTTTATAAACTGTTATAGTATTACGAAATTGGACCAAAAACAACTGTATTTTATGTTTGGAAGCAAAAGCCACTTTAATGACACTCTATTTTAAGAACCTTAGCAAATAATTTTCAAAATAGTATGAAGGGTTATTAGGGAAAAAGAAATACGTACATTAGGGAGTGAGTACAGACAAGTTACATATCGAATCTCTAGGCTAAGATAGTTGGGAACATCTCATAAAGAGAAATCGCTGAAGTAATATAGGAAGTTAAACATTATTTTAAACGAAGAGACGGTTTAAATTACGACGATGAAACTAAATGAAGGGATATGGTATATAAAAGAACAAATATTGAAAAATGTCTTACATGCTAGAAAGGTAACGCACATTTAAGACACCGAAAAACTATTAATAACTTCACTTTTTCTGGCTTTTTTGAAATAGCAATTTCAGGATGGGATGCGCAAAAAGAGCAGGCGAGATAAATTTTTATCATAAATCGCTGAAGAATAAACGCGTATAAAAAAAAACGTCCTTTTAAAGAAGAGATGTTACAAATAACTTATCGAAGGTTAGAGAAGGATTAGAGGAAAGAGTCGCTCACTCTTCAAGGGTTTCTAGAATGTGATAGAATAATGTGAAACAATTTAAGGAGAAAGACGTAAGTTTTAGGGACAATTCATAAGATGGGTAAGCTATTACCCTTAAACAAGGTTTGGGCACCCAACCTGGGACATGCCATATTCGAAGGGCGGTAAACTAATGACAAGAACAAGTTAGTTGAAGCGCATTCCTAAAGAAATGGGTTCAGAGCTACTGTAAGGGAACAGGCCTAAAGCATGATGGTCAAAGGTATAATTGCGGCCTTTTACTGCGCAATTGATCGTGCAAATTTAAGCGGATTATCAAGTCGAAAACACCAACCACCGAGTATGATTGTGCTGTATACTGCTGAAAGACCTGTTGTAAAACCTAACTTTGTAGCATGTTAACAGCCTCGGAGGATTGTCAGGAGATGTAGGTCGGCCAAAGTGTAGGACAGGACATCGTCACACCCTTAGCCGTAATACGACTCATGGTGGATAATGGTGAAATATTTAGAGAGAAATGCGTAAATTTAGATGAGTTTATGAAATTTTATTTTGCTTGAAACAGGTTGACAACATAACTAATGAAAATATGTTGGAATAGTATAATAATTGAAAATTGAAATTGTTCATTATAAAAAACGTCAATTTAAGACACCTAAAACATTAATAAATTCACTTTTTCTGCTTTTGAAATAGCATGCAATGAAACACAATTTTGGTTTAAGAAGTTGGAACATTTTACGTTATTAGAAGAGACTTAATAAATTTACCAAAATAATTTCAAATTGATTGAAATATTAGGAAAATAATCGTGACATTTAAGGATTTAAGTTCTAAGTTTGCTAAATATTTTCCGTAATATTTAAGTTTGACATATATTTTTAGAAGCTTATTAAGTATTTTTTAATTATAAACAGGTTTTTCAAAAAGATAATCAAAAATATTATAGTATATAAAAACATATATATTTGATAATTTCATAAAAATGTCAACTATTATAAGACACCAAACTATTAATTAAAATTCGCATTTTGGCTGCTTTTTGAAAGAGGAGGCATTTCCAATGAAACATCAATTAGTTTACAAAAAGGGCTGAGAAGACCGGTGATTTTAGTATAAAAGCGATTGACTCACCGGATTTCTGAAAGAGTGATTAATCGAGCAATAATCCCCTCAACCATGTATTGGAAGAGGAATGTTATTAGGAACGAAATCGATAAGCTACATACTGTGGCGGGAGTTACATAAGAAACTCTAGTATAATAAAGGGGAAGAGGGTTTACCCAAAGGAAAGGATGCGTTAATATAGTTTAGCAAAGTTAAATTTTGTATTTATCTATAAGAAGACAAGTTTCGAGTAATAAATAGAAAAATATTATATGATATAGGAAAACAAATATTAATAATTTCATTAAAAAACGTCAATATAAGTAATAATAAACTATAGTAATTAATTACTCTTTTCAAGTTCCTGTATTTGTTGAAATTTCAATGTGAGAAAAACAATAAACATTTCAAAAGCAGGAGAAAAAGACCAAAAAAAAACTCTATTTAAGGATTTACCAAATAATTTCAAATAATGTTGTAAATTTAGGATAAAATCGTACTGTAAGAGTTTAACTAAATTTAATTATTTTTTGAGGCACTAAAGTAAAGCTTAGTTTTTTGAAATTTGAAAGTAATTTTATTATAAAACAGGTTTTTCACAACTAATGAAATATTAGGAATTTAAAAACAAATATTGAGATTGCAGATGCTAAAAAGAAACGTCAAGAGTAATTAGCAGACACTCTAAACACATATTATATAATAGCTGATATTTCTGCTTTATGGAAGAATGCGAATTTATGGAAAAACATTAATGGTTTGTAGCAGTTAAAATGGACGTGGAAAAAGAGAGACGTTAATAAACTCAATTTAAGATGAGAATTTACCAAATATTTCAATATATTGGAATGTAGGAAAAATCGTACTTTATTATAACGAGGTCTTTATTGGGGTGTGCTCGCTGAAAACACGTTGTAGAAAGAAGGCGATGAGTGTCTTAAGACGGTTGGTATAATGTTTATGTGATCGTAAACCACAACGGACATTCTTCACATAACTACCTGAACGAATATTACGCGACCGGCCCCTATATGAAAGAGAGAGAACTAAAAGTATTGCACACTCTTGCACTTAAAAGGCACGAGACGTCTTCCGATTGTACGGGCGCGGTGGAAAAGCACCTTTCATCAATCGGTGTGGTTATATAGAATTATTAATGAAAAGGGAATGATTTCAAATGAAAGAGAGACATCCCCCTTTTTTAAAATAGCTAGCAGCCACACTCTTCACCGAACTTGTCAGAGTTGTGACCGACGCAGCTCTTAGCACGAATTAAATTTCAGATTATGAGTCTCGCCACTCTCTCCACGCGCACAACAACTCGTGCTTGTTAGAGGGGGGTGCTTCCAAACAGCCTTTGTAATTGATGTGAGAGATGGGAGAAAAGACGTAGATGTTTAGAGGTGTTAGCCCCACGTCTCCTCTCTTCACTAAATACAGGGATATCCCAACTACCTATAAGATATACCTCTCTCGGCGCCGCTCGAATCTCACAAAAGCGACCAATATTGAAATCTTACAATTAAAAACGTCAATTTAGTACACGAATTAAGACAGAAAAAAAAAAAAAATATTATAAATTCTCTTTTCTGCTTATTGAATTTAGATTTACAAAAGAACCACATATTTTTCAAATCTGATATACAGCGTAAAAACTCAATTTGTAAGATTACCCCCCCAAATAATAGTTCATAAATGTTGAAAATTTAGGAAAAATGCTTATAGAGAGTTCTAAAATTTGTAATGTGGAAATTTAGAAAAAGCTGATAGAATGGAGATTAAAAAAATATTTACTAATAACAGGTTTTCACAACTTAATTTGGTAATATATATTTATGGTATATAAAAAACAATAATTGAAATTTCATTTAGAATAAAAAACTTCATATTTAGACACCTAAAACTATTAATAATTTCACTTTCTGCTGGATTATTGTTATGGGACCATGCAATTCATGGAACACAATATATATGTTTATTTCAAAGCTGTACGTCGAAAATTCCGGTTAAAATACTCTATGTTTTAACATATATACCAATAATAATTTTTCAAAGGTTGAAATTTAGGAAAAATCTGACTTTTATAATTTACTAATAAAATTTTGTAAATATCTGAAAATTATTAGAAAATTAAGCAGTTTAAACATTAATAATTTTTAAGTTATAATGATTTATTAAAACAGGTTTTTGCAACTAATGAAATATAGTATTATAAAACATAAATTATTGAAAATATTCATTATAAAGAAAATGTCAAAATTAGACACTAGAAACTATTAATAAATTCGCTTTTACTGCTATTATTGAAAACCCATAGCATTATCAGATGACCACACAAAATTTTTTCAAGAATAGTTATTGACAACCTTCTGAAAAAAAATCAAGTTTTTAAGAATTACACAATAATAAATATATGGTTCTATAATATATGCGACAAGATTCAATAAAGGAGAAATTGAGAACGAATGGTAGAAAATTTAAGAAAGCGTAGATTTATAGAGGTTAAGAATTTGTATTACTTATAAACAGGTTTTCACAACTAATGAAGAATTTGGTATATACATCATCCTAAAAACAATGTATTAGATAAATTTCATCTTAAAAAAAACTACATAAAAACACCAAAAAATCAATTAATAATTCTTTCTATTTCTGCTTTTATGAAGATGCATTGGGCATGAATCAACATTACTATATTGTCATAATGCTGAAAAAATACCGTATGAAAAAAAATCTCAGATTTTAATAGAATTAAAAGTAGAACTGTTGTCGCAGAGGAGGTTTAAGGGAAAGAATATCGATTATAGGGTCTTGTGCAGAAGTTCCTTAGATATTTCTTAATAGTAAGGAGAATTGCCTTAAGAAAAGAAAGATAGTGATAAGGGCATTATATGAGAGAGGTATATAAATGTCTCTCTTATTGGAGTAGGGAGGAAGAGCGAGGGAGCTATCACGAACTAGATGTGCGGCAGGTGTAGTAATCTCTCTCTCTATTATCATCCCTTCCCGTTGCGCATGGCGAATAACACCGCCTGTTGTAGTGAGAAGAGAATATGATAGTTCGAGTTCAGATTGTGAAGAGCAACCTGTTATCCTCCATGGAAAGAAGATGTGAGTAAACTGGTCATTACACTGATTGTGTGTACTAGAAATAATCATAAAAATTACAAGAATTTAAAGAACACTCTTAAAGTGACACCCGATATGGTGGGCCACATAAATTTTCACCCATCTTGCCTATAAATTATATAAAAGGTAAGAATTTTATTAGTAGATAAAAAGATCGTTTCAGCAATTTGAAAATAAACAACGAAAGGCAGAAATTTTTCACAGTGAAAATAAGCGAATTTCAAAAAAGCAGAAAGACCATTGTATTAATTGTTTTTGGTGTCTCATTAAATTGACGTTTTATTAATGAAATTTCAATATTTGTTTAAAAAATGAAGTAAATACCAATAATCTTCATTAGTGAGTGGAATAACGTTGTATTTAAGTAAGGGAAAACTTTTTACTCCTAAATCACACGTGGTTTTGCGTGAAAAAATCCATTTTCACACTGAACAAACTGATATAGGACAGAAACAGACCCCTCTAAATACAGGGAAGAAACAAGATAAAGACGATTTTTCAGCTAATTTCAACATAATTAGAAATGATGAGATTTGGATTATTACTTAAAATTGGAGTTTTTATATTAAAGGATTTTCAGTATTTGAGAAAAAAAATGATGTGTTTCATTAAAAGGAATTACTATATTTCAAAAAAGCAAGAAAAGCGAATTTTTAAAGTTTTAGGATGTCTTAATTTAGACAGGTATTTTTTAATAGAATTTCAAAATATTATGTTTTAATATACTATGGGGGGTATGGTGCGAATTTAGTTGGTTGAATGAAGACATGTATGTTGAAATAAAAATATAATACTATCCATAGGGAGAGACTAAGGTTTGTATTTGTGTATTTGTCCTGATAGGAAATTGTTGGCTACATTAGTCATGTTGATTAGATTAGTCGGGATTAGAAGCATAACATTTAAGAACGAGTTTACGTTTCGAAACGATATGTACTATACACATAAATAAAAAGTAAATTAAGCACAGTGATAATATAGACAATCCTAAGCCGGTGGTGACGAATAAAATAAAAATAACAATGTAAAGTTAAATAGGTGTAACGGTTGCCTGGTGAAACCGGCTAGAATCTACTTCGAAGGGCATGATGTGGAAATTGATGAAGACGGGTGGGTAATAAGGTCGAAGTAAACGCCTTTTTCATTGAAATGCTATTTGCAAAGCAGATAAATGGGAGTGAGTGAGTGAACCGGTTAAATTGAATGAGTTAATTAAGAACCCTTAACGAGAAGAAGTAGTGCTTAAAATATCGAGACGATTATTTAAAATTTCAATATTTGATAATATTGTTAAATATAAACCAAAAAAATATGTTCTAGTTGTGAAAAATGTCTACAAATATTCCAAGCTAAAAAAAAAATTTATAACTTCTAAAAATTCAAGACTTTTTATGGATACCGGAGGTCAACCAATTACAAGCTTCATAGAACTCGTTAAAGATAACAGAATTCATATATCCTAATAAATTGATACATTTCGAAATACCTCTTCGGGTAAATAATCTTCAAGAATTGAGGGCTGTTTAACGTGAGATATTTTAGCATATTTGAAAACAATCCTTACGCTGCTCTTAAATATTCTAGAAATTTCCTTTTAAAGCTCTGTTTCTTATTATCCATCTGAATGTTTTTAGGTGTCTGTTGAAATTGACGTGGTCTCCTCTCGTTAATGAATATTTCAATATTTGTTTTATATATGCCAAATATTATCACTCCTAAGCTATGTGAAGCAAACCTGTGTTTAGAGGTATGATGACCATACGATAATCCAACCCATCTATGAGGTTCCAATAGTTTTCTTATATCAACGGATTACAAATTAGAACGGTCTTCATATAAAGTACACCGATTTATTTGCACTTAAATCTTCAAACGTATTCTGATAATTATTGGTAATTCTTATCACAAAAGCCTAAGTATATTTATAAAGGAGTTATCACAAGCATAATCGAATAATTTGAAAAAAAACCATAAAGATGTGTCATTTATTGAGAAAACATAGCTATTCATAATAAGACAGGAAATGCGAGATTGTAATTTGACTAACTAGTCCGAAATTTTAGGGTGTCATATGAAGAGATTGACGTTTTTTAATGATTAATTTCGAAGACCCATAGTTATAACCGTGATGCATCTATCATTAGTTTGTGAAAAACCTTTTTTAATAAAAAGATTAATTAGCTTCTAAAATTACGCTATTTTAACTAAGTTATATAATCACATTACAAAAGTTGTTACCAGTAACTATAATTATTTTTCCCATACATATTATAGTCAAAAAACATTTGACAATACTCTCTGGACTCAATCGTTAAAGAATTAGAAAGCAGTGCTCTCTTCCACGGGTTTTAATTAGACATTTGGAAAAAATAATGTGTGTGGTATAATGTGAAATGGCTATTTCAAAATAAGAGTAAAAAAGTCTCTCTTAATAGATTTAGCTGTCTTAAATTGACCATATATTTTAATGAAATTTTTAATATTGTTTAATATACCTCGAACTTACAGCAGTTGTGAAACACCATGTTTAAATAAAAAATTTATCAACTTCATTAAAATTTACTGCTGTTTCTTAAAAATTTTACATAGTACAAATTTAAACTCTTAAAGTACGATTTTTCCTTAAAATTTTTCAAACATTTGATATAATTTATTTGGATGATATTGAAATAAAGATGGAGCCACTTGGAGGATTTTTCTAGATATTGGAAAATATTGGTTTTATTGAATGCTTAATTTCAACAAAGCAATGTCACAGTGTTAATTTATTAAATAGTTTTAGGTGTCTT
>JABUQX010087899.1:50000-66321 GCA_015478945.1 Trachelipus rathkii
ACAACAATACTGTATAGCAACTCCCTACATCTTTACTCATCTGCCCAGTGATGCTTCCCTTCGTGCCCTCGGGCCTCCTTCCAGTACTCATAATTTCTTCATAACGTTGGCAGCTCGTCCCGATCCTCTTGACCTCGTCGTGGGTACTCTGTATGCATCTTCTGATCCTGATGCCCCTTGTTTTTGTTGTTGAGAACCAGTGCAAATCATCATGCATCCGCAAACTCAGCTACTTCCAACAAACTCCTCAATATAGATCTTGTCTTATGCATCGGGCCTTCCGGCTAATCCATGTTTGGACCAATTCTGCACCTTTCTACTGTCCTCTGCCTGCCTTACCTCTTTTATGTTTACTATAACCCACATCTTGATTTTCCGAAGAAAACTGCTCAAGGTTCTCGACTTGATCTACCTCCTGGTCTCGTTCTTTAACACTTCCGTCACTGATCTTGACTCCCAATGAATAATTGTTTTCCGGAAACTTTATTGATTTTTCAAGCGCGCTAAAGTTCAACACATTCCGACCGACTATCACCTCCATCCTCGTCGAACCTAGTCAATTGTTGCGTCTTACGTTCGATCGTGAAAGTACCATTACTACGTAATTTTCGTCATGTGTCCTTTTAGTTTTCACCCACCAGTTCATCGCATACCATACAATCCTTTTACAGTTCATTCCTCCACTGCCATTGTTCAAAACATTTCCAAGCTCCCTAAATTTACCCTTTTTTCCTTTGTGTTTTTCCTAGATGGTGCCTGGTCTGTACCGTGTCATTGTGCTACTGTCATCTCAGGTACTCGTTCACTTTCCTCTACTCCACCGGTTTTCTCTTTTATCCACTCCAATCCACCTCTTCACACTTGAAGTATTGTCTCAAATACTCTGGGGTATCCGCCCAAACCTTCAAATGAGAAATAAATACACCCTGCTGTTTTAGTCTTACCTTAATGTCATAAACACACCTCCTCGAGATTACTTTAGTTATCTACCGGAAAGACCCTCATACCTCTCCCCCAAATTTCTTAAATCCAACTCCTGCTCACTGTAATATCTTCCTTATTGACCCTCAATTCCTACTGCGATATTGTAGCCATTTAGGAGGTTCCTTCCGCCATTATTCCTGTTACTTCTTGAATTGTATCACTTTACCAATTACGATGCTTTCTCCACACCATCAATTGTCTTACCGGAATCATCCAGCTCTTCTTTGCTTATATGTTACTATTAATCATAACCGCTCTTGTAAGGAAGTTCCCAACCAATATCCCTGACAGTTTTGGAGATAAAACCAGCACAATAGAGTCCAATGACACGTTCTAACCAGCCCCATTACGTGCTGGTTTGTACGGACTGCTAATAACGTGCTCAATCTAATTTCTGAAGCCTTTCCTTCAAAACCTATCACCACAAACTCTACTCCATTATGCTGTTAGTACCAAATTCGCACAATAACTGTAACATCTCATATTCAAAGCACCGGCACACACCTGTGCTTTATTATCAACATAGGTTCCACTGCGCGTTACTTACTGCCAATGATCCACTGCATACCAACAACCACTATTACCCATCCTGTCTTTCATTGCCAACCTATGTGTCTTCCTTTCTCGCTTCACCAACTCATAAGGATTCTTGACCTCATTCCACATAGCATGAACACCACCTGATGAGCATCTTATAGTGGCACTTTTCGCATGTCCTACAAACCTCTGCATCACTGATAAATCCTTGGATCCACACATATTGACACCAACTCTATAACTCTATTCTTTCCAACTGTTCCATATTTCTATGTTTTTACAACACACGATTACCACTTTGAAACCCACAAACTCATGAACTGGTTTTACCCATCCTCTTTTTACCCAAAATCAACCTGTAAATTTTGAAAAAACCCATACGGTAAAATTCCCTTAATAATATATCACCTTTTGTAATGGCTTGTTTTCTTTTCCTTTAGCCTCCTTACCACCCCTGACCTTTCCTGAAGTCTGAGAATTCAGACCTATATTATATGTTACCCGTATCTCCACCCGTACCATTAACATATACACTTCACTGGTTGTTAAAAATTTCACCACTTGATCATGCATCGTTACTCATACGGACTATTCCTCGCCAACAGGTCCAATGATTGCCTTATTTCCTTCAATAATTCATGCCCTAACAGCATAACACTCGGTATATATAAATTCGATAAAATATCCTTGGCAGCAAAAAAAAAAAAAATTTTTTTTTTTGTTGGCCAGTGTTTTAATCTCTACAGCCGTGTTACACTCCACAATACTTGAAGTGACTCCGTTAAGCGTCAAGTTCACCGTCCACTTCCTTCGAATGTGCCCAAAGTTTTCCAGGTCCTCAATCACATCCTCCTGGATCAAACTTGTAACGGATTCTGTATCCAGAAACACACGCTTGCGTACCTCACCAATGCCATTCCTCTCAATACATGATTACAACTTAACCGTGATACATGTCTCCTCTCCTGCATCATCAAGTTTATATATAATCCTTCATCTGGACCATGTTGTATTAAATTGTTTTCGGGATACTCACGTCTCATTTTCAGAATCCTCTACTTCCTCTTCTTCCTCTTGTGAATCCTCTTCAGGTGGGAGCTCATCAACTATGATGTTTTTACTGGTACCATCAAATGTTCCGTCATTCCTCAAGGGGTTGAGGTGTGTACCATCAAGCACTTGTATGTAGACACTTTTTAAATTTTCCTTTTTTTCTTGCTCTTGGGCCAAGGTATACCACCGAGCAACACGTACCGTCATGCAACCTGATCTTAACTCCAAACTTGTCGCATGCTATTAATAACACTTCTGGAACTGGTTCTCTACCAGGCATCCTTAATGTCCTTAAATACTTTAAAGACTTCTGTTTCTTCTCTACCCCATACAACTTTCGATCTTCTATTAATATATCCATCAATTTCTCCATTAAAACTTTATGATTTTGTACGGTAACCTGTACCTGAGCATCCTCCAAGACGGCCTTCAAACTAACAAATAAGGAGTCTGCTCCACCGGAAACCAATTTTATCAAAGTTAAACCTTTAGGAAGGGCACATGGATCAGCTGGTTCCTCGTCTTGATCTTCACTCCTATGACACCTAGACCATGTATCTGCAAAGATGTTCTCTTTCCCTGGGTAGTACAGTATCTCAAAACTATACTCACTTAAATCGTCTAGAACCCGTGACAGCTTACTGTCAACTAATTTCATGGTATGTAAATATACTAGTGGTCGATGATCTGTATACAAGATAAAAACTTGTCCCAACAAGAACGGCCTAAAACTCTTAACCCTACCAATTAGTGAGCAGTTCACTCTCGATCGTTGAGGCCTTTCTCTCACAGGCGTTGAAAGAATGGGAATTAAAGGCAGTGGCCCTCCTCTCACCCGTTGCTCTTGACACAAACCAGCTCCCATGCCAAACCCACTTTCATCTACAAACAATTCCAACTCTTTACCTTTTTCTGAAAAATCTGGAAATGCAAATTCTACCGACTCCTTCATTCTTTCTTTTAACTCCATAAATGCCTTTGTCCTCTCCTCTGTTCATTCAATCGGATCTTTTCGTTTACCGCCTGTTAATGCACTGAGGGGTGCCGCTACCTCCGAGCAATTTCTTATAAACTTCCTCTTGAAATTTATCATACCTACTCAACTCTCCGATATTGCTTGGTTTGTCCAATTTGTCGATTTGGGCCTTAAACTCTGGGAGCTTCCTGATACCTTTTCTGCTAATAACATGGAACAAATTCTCTCTGTGCCCAACTACACTTACTAACCTTTACATTTACATTATTTTCACAAAACCGCTGTAGTACCAGCTCTATTAACCTCAGATGTTCCTCAAATGTTCCTGAAATCAGCAACACATTATCAACATACGCTATTACCTTATCTTTACTGAATCCTGTCAGCATCCTTTGCATTTCTCGTTGAAACGCTGCTGGACCATTTTTTAAGCCAAAGCTTAACCTCTTTAAAAGGTACTGTCCACTAACTGTTGAAAAGTCTGTGAAGTCCTTATTGCCCTCCTCCATATTCATCTGTAGAGCCTTGGACCAAATCCAGACTATAATTATTGGCTCCTGACACCCGTAAATCAGTTCCTTGATTCTTGCATGGGGAAAACCTATCTGCCACTTCTTTCCTGAGTCCATGTTGGCACCACCCGCGAGCTACCCCTGGGTACTTTTCATGTCTGCCGTATGTTTTGTGGACTCCCCCCGGTCTTTATTTTGTTGCATAGAACCTACGGTTCGTACGTGCGCCACGTAGTCATACATTTCTATCCTATGACGTCACCCTATCGTTCTAAGTACGTATACTTAACGTGCATTTAAGTACACTACTAATGTTTTCGGGTTGCTACCGTCGCAATTCCCGGGGTCCCCTTTCGGGATCCGCGCCCGCATGCTCTCACTGCTTAACCTCCTGTCACCGCCGGCGGCTCGCTAGAATACTTCCAACCCACCGCTCTGACTATCAATTTGAAATTATGACATTCAGACGGGACAGAATTGATTCTACCCTTGGTTAGACACTTTTATTTATCTCGACTTCGCTACTATCCATGATCAATCCCATCCAGAATTATAATTATATAATATATAAATAAATACTATATATATATATATATATACAAAACATAAATATATATAATATATATATATATAATATATATTATAATAATATATATATACATATATAAAATATATAATATTTATATAATATATAACTATATAATATAAATATATATACAATTATATAATATATTTATAATATAATATATAAATATATATATATAATATATATATATATACAATATATTAATATTATATATATATAAATATATATAATATATATATATATATATATAAATATAATATATATATAAATATATAATATATATATAATTATTATATATATATATATTATTATAATATATATAATATAATATTATTATATATTTAAGATATATATATATATATATATATATATTATTATGTATAATACTATATATATAATATATATATATATATAATAATATAATTATATAATATATATATATATATATATAATATATATATATAATTATATATAATCATATATAATATATAAACTTTACTGGGGAGCAATCTAATTAAAGACTCCACTCAACATTCCGAATCTCACAAACCCAATTCTTAACACACTTAACCTGTTTCACCACTACTCCTTCTCTCTATAAATACATAATCTTCGCTCCTATTGATCTTTTTCATTACTTATTGTTTATCTCTAATTTTAAATAACTTGTCTCTCCAACAGCTCCAATCCTTCCTACAGGCACTTTGATCGGGGTGATTGGATGGGCCTTGCGTCGCTTCTACGCATATATAATTGAGAATACTGCTTACTCTTTGACCTTCCAGTTCTCATAAAAGTCGAGCTGTAATCTATGGGTTAGAGTTCAATTCTTCTTCGACTAAACTTTCTCTCCTTCATAATCCATGTCGACGTCTTCTCTGCCTATTTCACTAAGACATCGCTACTCGAGTGGGGGTGGGAAAAAATCTCTTCTCCACACCTTCCAATTTTCATTAGTAGAAAATCGCAGGATACTCTTCGACGACAACAGCTTTTCATCAAACGAAGTTCCAACCTCCTATCTCCTACTGATAAACTCTTCTGCCTCTTGCCAAAAAACTATCTCTAAACTCTGCAAATCTGGCTTTCCTCCTCTTATTCGATCTGATGTTCTGTTGCTAATTCCCAACTGATAAAGGCCAATCTCTTTGTCTCCTATTTCCTCTAACTCAACCCTGCGATTCTGGCATTCCTCTTTTTCCTCCTCTCCTTCTCAGGTCCTTTCCATCTTTTTCATTTGATCTCGTGCATGGACTCCTGAAATCTATGAACGTTTAGGAAGCGGCCGTAATGGCGTTCCTCCCCAATTTGAGGGAAGTAGATTCCTTCTACCCCCCTCGCCAACATATCATTCTCTATCGCTCAATACTAACACTTTCCCTCCAGTTAACATCCACTGGTCCCAACCCATCCGAAAAAGATAGTACCCCACCTTTTTTTATCTCTTCTACCTAACGACTATCCGTCCTTCTAAGTCACTTGTATCTACATCTAGATCAACCCTACTCACCATTACTCATTCATCTACTAATAAATTCATTCACTCCTTTCCGATCGCCCGAGTATCGCTTTCGCGCTCGAGACTATCTGCACTATACTTTTCCACTACTGTTATGTTGCCGCCCTTATAATACGGAAGTACTTGCGTGGTGTCCGACCATATCTCAAACATTACCGGTATTCGCATGCTTCATCTCTCCAAGCTCCCTGCCTTTTTATTTTCTCATTCACTTTCTCATCTATGGGTCCTTATTATTTCTCATTCAACCATATCCTCAATTATCGCTGTTTTGCACGGGCGGACTTCTCTTTTTCTGTTTAATTTGTAGCTTCCTCAGAGTTCATATCTTATCTCCTACTTATATTTCGTACTTTCATTAATGATCTGTCCACCGCACATCATAACTCTACCACTCGATATGCCGATGACTCAACCCTTCATTTTCACTCTCCTTCAAATCTGCTCCCTCTATTACGTCTACATGCACTCTCGTCTTAATCCTTTCCACTTCTATCTCGCGTACTGGATTATATTCGTGTCGTCTCAAATCCTTGTGAAATTTAATTCTTAAAAACTCAACTTCTACAAATCTCCTCTCCTAAATACCTCCACTTCCATCTCTTTCGACGTTCTCTCTCCTTCCGTACATATAAACTATCCTTGGCCTTGAACGAAAACAAACAAAAAATGATCTTGAAACCTTACATTCACAAACCTGTTGCTAGGGCGCTTCAAAGAAAGGAGTTCTTTTGAGACTGCGAGACTTTTTTTCCTCTTCCTCATTACTCCAGCTATACAAGGTCTCATCCGCCTTGTAGGAGTACTGCTCTCATATCTGGGGGTTGCTCTGGTTTCACCCGGCTTGATAGGTCGATCAAAGGGCCAAAAGGCTTATAAACTTTCTGTACTTTCCAGTTCACTCGACCCTCATCTCTTTGCTGCGGCGATATGTGTAAGCCAAGATTTTATATTTTCAACAGTAAACAGAAGAACACCTTCGAAAGATAGGAAATATAAGTCGTAAAGTACATTTGCCAAAGTTTTATTAAAGAATGGAATTTCACAAGGTTGGAACTCCCACCATGAAATCCTATCCAGATCAGCGATAATAAAATCGGAAAGATTAAGACATTTTTTTACGTGCAAATTAAAAGACCAAATCTAATTCCGGGTAGACGCTAGTTCCTAACGAGTGGCGCAATGATGGTGAATAGAGTTAAGTTGCAGTGAGAAATCATTAATGAAAATAAAATTTAAAAGAGAATAAGACAAACCCGGAAACAACCACATATTGACAGTAAAGGAAAGAAGTCTCCCCATCAACAACAGCAAATTGAACGATTTGAAAGAAAACTAAGATAAGTAAGGCAAAAGAAGGTATAAACCCAAAAGAGCGCGGAGACATACTGGCGTTCCAGTACCTTTCAATTCTGTTAGAATGTCAAGGCGCCACCCGCCAAGTTCTCCCGTAATTCTAAAGCGTGTAAAACCCAAAATCATTAAATAGAAAATACGCCATTATACCTCAACACCCTAAAGCCATACTTCTGATCAGAAAAGTGGGAATGAGACTCCAGGTATATCTAATAAATGGAGTAGAATTTTAAGGATCTATACTAAAATATGAACATCATAGCGATAGTAAAGATCAAGACGCTCTTTTTCTGAAAAGCTGACATTTGTGCCCCTTTCCAACACTAGTAAAATTTAGGGTATTGGACAAGTAATATATTAACTTAGGAGCCAGGCACGAACAACACTCCATTCAAAACTAGTAGAATGCTCTCCGCCACATCCCTTCCTAACTTCTAATTCAAAGCCCATCGCACCCGATCAAAGTGTAATCACAGTCAAAGGTGCATAGACCACCTGAGATAGAGAGATATATATATTATATATATATATATATATATATTAATACTATATATATATATAAACATATATAGATATATATATATAATATATAATATATATATATATATATATATGACTATTAATATATATATATACATATTCTTATATCCGATATTTCATCCTAACATTTATTTATTTGACAAATAACCGGATTATCTAACAAGTAATAATTGATTGATCTAGAAAATTATTATTTCGGTTTCTTCTTGACTTTTTTTTCTATTGTTTATTATTACTATGTTTAAGTAATTTTAGAATATGTCAATAAGTCTAAGTTACTTTTTATCCTTAAAAGTCGGTAAAATATTATCATATTAATAAAAACTTAAAACAAGGAAAAGGTTCAATCTTCGATTTTTTAAAAAATAAAATGAATTAATATGAATATGAAATAAAAAATAGTTATATATTATATATAATAAGTATATAAAGTATATATATATATATATAATATATATATAATATATAAATATATAATATATATATATATTATATGGAACGATGAGCAAATGTTTAGTATGAAATTAATTAGAATTGCTGTGTGCAATAAATCCTTGTGTATGAAAGTACTAAAAGTCTTTGCTATCTTACTGTAGTATTTGTACCTGTTTTCATTATATAGAAATTATTCTGAATCAAATATAGATTTAAAAGTCAATTGTTCACATGACAATCTAGGTTTAGTTGGATAAAATTGAAAATGGAATGAAACCTATTAAGGATTTTGTATAAGAAATGAGAAAATTGAAAAAATGAAAGTACATTTAGTAATGGTTTCAGAAAACGATATATGTCGTTGTTTATAAGATAGTGAGTTGCTGAACTTACACTGAGATAGAATGGAAAAAAGTGTATTACCAGTAAAAAGAATGCCCTGAAAAGTGAACCGTTTTTGAAACGCAGTAAAAAGTGTAAAAGGATGAATGGTGAATGTTTTTTTAGTTGTATTTTGTTCCCACCTCCAAGTTATACCCACATTGACGAAATCCATATGGATGTCCCATCCTCCGGGTGAATTCTAGTTATTTTCTACGCATGGAGTTCTCACTAAAAGTATAAAAGCGCAGCGTTAGCTTTTTTCGAATTGAGTCATGTTGACTACTTTTTTTCTGTTTCACATTTAGATTCCACCTTACCCTTAAGTGATGAACTCGTAGAGACAGAGATATATAAATATATATATATATATATATAAAATATATAATATAATAGTAATATAATATATATATATATAAATAGTAAATATATATATATATACCTTCTCACCCCTTGCACCATATTCCATACCACGTCCATATACCCCCCGACCAAACAGCCTCCTCCAAATTTCCAGATAAATTTTCTAGATTTTCTGGATAAAAGGATGAATAGACAAGAAGAAAATAATGTTTTCTCCGACCGTTTAGATTTTTTACGAGGATATTTAGTGTTGGGTAAGGGTTAATCTGGTTGAATATTATTTAGTTCCGCATTCTTACTTTGCCAAAGGACGACTTCTATTGATGATCAGCCATTCTTTTTTACAAATTGCGTTTTTATAGTTTCGGGTGAGCATGAATTGGTCCTACGAGAAGGGGGGGCAAATGAATTAGAGCGAGAAGATATCGATTGGGAGGAAACGAGGGAGGTGGTTGAGAAAGAATGCCAGCACCAGGGTGCATAGACATGATCTTCAAGGGAGATCCGGAGAATGCATTCTGGGTGGCGTGGATTGCAGTAGTCATTAGGATGCCAATGAAGGTAAGTCCTGCTCTTCTCACCGCGCGAGCTGTGAGAGGGTAGGCGGATGTGACTGTGCCAAATAGCCACGATACTGCGCAGAAAGCCAGCTACAGACCATGATTAAGCTTGCGCTAGCGGCGTACGATGCCAGGTATACGGGTCTCGTATCTGGGGCAAAGAAATCAATTTACGAAAAAGAGGGGGGGGTGAATCATTAAAGATTCTCTTTTAATAAACATGAGACCTCGTTGATGAACTGCCCGGGCGACCGTCGGTGTCCAAAATACGCTATAAACGAGAAATAATCGGAGCCAGATAACAGGACGACATGGCACACTACCCGTGCCGTTGCCGTCCAGTTTTTATCCTCTAGAAAACCATTCCGTCGTTTAAGTTATACCTGTTCTTACACTTACTTATGCTAATCACGTATGTACTATGTACTTATTACTGCCTTTATCACTCTGATCCTGAAACAGGGCATAGCCTAACTCATAGAATAGATCCCTTCTCCGGAAAACCTCCACTAGCTTCTCTTCTGGGTACAGAATCATAATGCTTTTTCAAGTACTATTGGAAGGCAGAGTAGAAGCCATTCATATTGTTTCCCAATGTCTTTTCCTGATCTCTTGAATTAACGTGCAAATCATATAAATCTGTAGGTACTTCTTACCACCTCTGTACCCATACGGCTCTTCCACCTCAATCTTGGCTCTATGTTTTATCTTAATTTTCTTGTCCTAATATGTTACTTTCGAGTGAGTAACTATCCCGCCATGGCCTGACCTCCATTAGTAAGAAGGAGTTCCTCTTTATAAATTTTTGTACAATACCCCATCTTACAATGCTGGCTCTCCTCCTTACCTTTATAAATGGGAACTATTAACTCTGCTTCATCCCATAGGACCTGACTCTTCCGGAACACTCTTACTTCTTCCACTTCCGGAACATCTAGCGTGCTTTCAGAAAATCTCTTAGCATCAATGAGCATTAGTCGAGAGCACCACTCGTCCTCCCTCCATGGAGACTTGGCAGAAGCGAAGCTCAAATATTTATAACACCATACTACCTGAGCCAGGAGTCCCTTTTCGCTGCTCTTTCATTTTCCGATGGCATTATATCGCTCTCGTATCAAGAAGTTCCTCCTTCCGTTGTAAATAACCTGCGCTACGCTCTTCTTCGCATACACAACGTTGTTCTTCTGACCTCCTCCAACTTCTAAACATCCGGCGTTCAACATTATCCGGCGTGCGCACTTGCACAACAAACCCTTCAACAAGGTCTCATCAAAAAGTTATCGTTCTATACCACGCTTGTGTTTAAATTTCCATCCGGGATACTTATCAATCGCTATCCGCAGTTATTTGTCTTTGATTGAAAATAAATATACAAATAATTCTAGGACTCGTATCGAAATTCTCCCCATCTAGTACGTTTCTGCCAGAGTGTGAAATAATTTGAAGATTTGAAGTACGATGCGTCGTCTTGCAATCCTCATCCAATCTAAGTTCCTTTGCATACGCTCTAACACCTCCTCTTTCATTGCCCTCCTCTTCACTTCTCTCCGCGTTCAAATTTCTTTGCATCCACGTTACACGCTTAGATTTATAATACTAAATATGAATATATAAATATATAATATATATTATATATAAAAGAAAAAATAATATATTAGTAATATAATATAATAAATTGAATATAGAGTAGATTATTATGATATAGTATTATAATATAATAAATTATATTTATAGATATATAGTATATATGATAAGTAATGATGTATAATAGTTAATTAATATAATATATATAATATTATAGTTAAATATATAGTAGATAAGAGATATACATAAGAACGTAATAAATTAAAAAACTGTACACTAGAACAGTATAATACATTGAAAATATCATATATTATGTAAATGTAATTTCATATCAATGTTTACAAATGTACTTTGAAAAGCAATAAGTACACAGTATATAAAAAAATAAAGTAGAAAAATAAATACAAAACCTCTATATGATATTATATATATAATTATATATAATATGGCATGAATTACAAATAATATTAAGTCTGTGCAAAGGTGAGAAATCCCAACGAACATTCAGCACGAATTACAGATGAGGTATAAATATCCCTAAACTCCCATGATAAAGAGTTACTATAAATAACCATAATTGCAATCCGTGATTTAACTCAAATAAGGCGATTAATCAAATTCGTAGGAAAACCAGCGATCCCCGCCACCATGCCTCATGGTATATACAAGAAGCGCCGGATGCGTGACCATAAATGCGGCATGCGGCATGGCACTGATGCACAAATATATAGGTGGAGGAAGATAATAATGCGCACAATAGCGGATTGTCGGAATGCGGACCTGGACTTGCGGCATGTCAACCTCTTAGATCGCGGCACTCCTTCAACGTTGAATATCGCTAGCACAAAATAAAAATGCGGATATTCGCAGTTGCAGATAGTCATATTCCCAGGCACCTGTATGTTGTTTGATTTGAATTTAATTCACACTTCCACAATTAATATACAAAACTGGCTGACCTAGTGATACTCAGCGATATACCCCCAGAATACCCAATAATAGTACCACTGATTAGGTCTCACACATAAAATCATTATACTATATTATATATATATATATATATAATTATATTATAGTATATATATATATATATATATATATAAATAATATATATATATACTATATTATATATATATATTACTTATAGTATATATATATATATATATATATATATATATATATATAATAGATATATATAAATATATATTTATAATATATATATATATAAATATATTATATAATATATATTATATAATATATATAATATATATAGAATATATCTATATATTATACTTAATATACCTATATTATATAATAGCTATATCGATATATATATATATATCATAATATAATAATATATCAGAAATGTACTTATTATAAAACTCAAGAAACTGACACCTGGATAATAACTAAACCAAAATCACAATAGTAGATAAATCACCAAAATAAGATAAACCTGCACCACTCACAATCGTATAAGCCATAACAAAAAAAAATAGAAATATATATTTAATAAGGCAGGATAAAAAAAAATACATTACCAGCTCCTTATAATCCTTTTTAAAAACATTTGAAATTAAAGATAAGTTACATTTGTAATGTTAAATAAGAAGTACCACAGTTGTTTACTTCGTCCTCTGGAGGAAGTCTCAAAAAACTTTTAACGGTTGATGGACCACAATAACATCAAACGTTCTCATAACGCTGAAAAAAGCAAAACTAAATAGCGAAAATGCATCCATGAAGAGTGACCTATACGGCCATAGAGTCAGAAAAATGAACGCCTACACGCCTAGGGAACAATTATCTAGGAGACAATCGCTATCATCCTACCTGTTTGCACTACCGCCGACTCCATCAGCCGCCTACATATTAAAATCGCCGCAACGCCTCTGCAAAATCTCTCGCGTATATTTCCATTCCAGCAGATTCGCGCAAGAAAGACTCTGAGCTTTTTCACCACCGGATCGCAAAAGCCCACCCCAACTCAGAACCACCCGCACGCCTCTCCCGGCGCCCTAATCAAAAAGCAACTCACCACGCATCTCGATTCCTGCTCATGTACTGTCCTGTACCTCATGTCCTCCCTTTTACTCCAACTCCCATACCATCCTCACGCTTGGTATACCGCTAAGATTTTCCAAAAGCCTGATATGAACTACCAACAATAGTCACCAAGTATGAGGAGGACCGGGAAATTGGATAAGCAGTTCGAAAACAACCCAATAGATAACTGACGCCCTCTTCGTTCTCGTTTTACATGATAAGATTACAACGCTCGACCGACCGTGTTTCACCAAATACTCATAATAGATATCACCAACCAAAGCCCTTGGCCTCCCACCTAAAGCCTCCCTATAACATGTTAGTAAATAAGCGCAAAATAAAATACATAATATATAATAAATAAACTATAAAATACAATAGAATAATAAAAATACTGAACAGAAGAATAATATAAAATCACACATAATGCCAATTACTAATAATAATATAATGAATTAATTAATTCAAAAAACTAGATAATAATAATAGTAATAATAATAATAATAGATAATAATAATAAATTAAATAACTAACTCCCATCAACTAACCTCCACCTACATAAGGATAAACTAACCTCCAGATAAATCCACCCTAAAATAATAAACCCACCTAAAAAAATCACATATAATTAAAAGTAATACAAATAATAATTAATTTAAGTTTACAACTCGCCTTATCATTGACCAAGTAAAGTAGCTTTAATAAGGTAGTTCAACGCGAGTCAGTTAGAATCTATATTAGTAGTAATATAATATAATAATAATAATTAGGTAATTATAATAATAAATATATATATATAGATATATATATATATGAAATAGTATATATATATATAGTATAATATATTAAGTTAATTATATATTACGAATATATTATATATATATATAATATAATCAATATATAAAATATATAATATAAATATATGTAAATAATATAGTATAAATATATTATAATGTATGTGAATATATGTATATGTGTAGTGTGTGTGTTATTATATATATAATAAATAATATTAATATGTAAGTTAAAAAAAATATAGAATATAAAATATAAATAAATATAATATAATAATATTATTAATAGATAATATTTAAAATAATATAGTATGATATAATATAATATAATAATAATTATAGTATATAATATATATAAATAAAAAAAAATTAGGTATATATTCAAGGAGAAATATAGTTATAAGTTAGTTTGAGTCAGAGCATTTATATATGGGATAGCAACCCGTAGAAAAAATACATGCGGAGTGAAACCAATAAACAGATAGCTCAATACACGATCCGCGTATAAGTTACAACGACCGACATAAATGAATTAAAACCTGCTGAGTTAATCAGAGCAGACACATCTGCATAGTGACTACCTTACTTATATACCATCCGATGACCTACAGAGAAGGAACCCTAGACCAAAGTTGGTGGGACAGGCAAAACACCCCACGGCCAAGTGGGCAAGAAGAAGTCATAACTCCTATACCCAAGTGGTGGTGATTACTGAAAATCCATAGCACTAAACTAAAACCGTAATACCTTAAATATAAAAATAATAACAATATATTAATATAGAAATATATAATAATATATAGCGAGTATAAATAAATATATAAATAGTATATATTAATATAATATTATATTAGATATAATAATAGTATATATATATGAAACCATAAAATATATATAATAAATATAATATAATAACTAATAATATTACTAGTATAGTATAGTATTATAAACACGAACGCAAGTCCCACAGGTGAGGAAAAAAAGAAATTACGGAAAGACCGTAACTTTTTGTGTGTTTGATTAGGAATGATCGTAAGGTAATAGGACAGACTGCCCGGCCCTACAAAGACTGTGAAACATTGTAGATTGAACAAAGGTTATCCACTACCACTGATTTATGTGCAGTAGCAATGAAACATTAATGACTAATACCTAGAGAGTGTTTCTGGAGGTACATGTACATAGCTTGCTGTGACATATCACCTAAGAGTAACGCTAGACTATAGAACCTAACAAAATTAAACGTATTAGGAATTTAAAACAATACAATATCTCCAAAGAAATAGCAGCACCTAAGAAATTATTCAAATTCAATCCCTTCACAAATGAAATTAGTATGAGTCATCGCTAATGGAACAAACTAAGATTCAAGCCACCACAAAAACTACAATAATTACAAACACAGGTTCAACCTCAATCATCACCAAATAACATAAATAAGATATATCTGTTCAAATTGAATAATGATAATCTTTAAGGTCAGTACTCGGAAAAACATATTCCACCTTTTACATCACTCCCACTTGTCCATATCCTCTACATCGCCCCGACAGAAACCCAAGCATAACTAGTATATGCCACATCCTGGTCTCAGGTCCATGGATATCCCCAGCCATATGTGTGACAGAGAGGACAGCGTGAATTGGATTGCTAGAGGGAAACACAACTCTATCAATGGGCCGGCGAAACACTAGAATGGCGAACGGGGCCAAAGCAAATGCAATAATAAACCAAGTGGACTAAGAAGGACAAGGGTGGTAATCGAATTCAGGTGAGTAAGAAGAGATAAAGGTAAAGTAAAGCGATAGTATTACTAATTATTAACAAGAATAAAAATATAAAGAAAATATTATATAATATATAATACATATAATAATAGGACAAGTACCAAATATAGTATATATATATATATTGCCTACCTACTTCCTACATAAATATAATAATAAAAAGATAAATAGAAGTATATAAATATAATGAATAAATAATATAATATATAAAATAAATATATAATAAAAATATATATATAATAAAATATAATTATATATATATACAGTATATAGTGTAAATATTTAGCATCTTCATCATCTATAATTCC
>JABUQX010087900.1:0-2500 GCA_015478945.1 Trachelipus rathkii
AGAACGCCTCGTGGCGCAGAAGGCTTGAATTCGCCGACTCTCATACAGAGGACGCTGGTTCAAACTCCGTGTAGCAGTTTGCAGTTTTTAACTACCTGGGTGCAAGAACTAAAACCTGCGAACATCGTTGTTCGCTGGTTGTTACAGCCGGCCCTAAATTGCGATTTCCTGTGGTAACGCCCGGTGTTACCCTCTTAAGGGGATAAAGCCGTTTAAAGGTTATAATTATAGTGATGTACGCTGGCAAATGCCAGTGGGCAGTGCATTTATAAATGGGCATTTGTCAAGGCATTTTGCCCATTTCATAAATGCCTGCCCAAAAACTGGGCATTTATAAAATTAAGTAAAGGTTGGACTAAGACAGTAATTTTAAAAAAAAATCATTCAAAGCAATAAATATGTTTTTTCGCATATATATATTATATATATATATATATATTATTATATATATATATTTATTATATATATAATTATATATATATTATATATTATTAATATTATATATATATATATATATATATATATATATTATTATATAATTATATAATATATATATATATATATATATATATATAATATATCACCCACCTTCTCTCCCAAGACTGGGGGTTAGGTGCGTAACATGCGCTGGAAACAGAAAAGTAATAAAGGAATATAACGCAAGTCGAAAAGAAAGGCCATTAATACCGCCCCTTTATACTTTTAGTGAGAACTCGTCCCTGTCAGAAAATCCACCTTATAGGCTTTACGGAAGGCAACAGACACTCAACTTTTCATCTCGTCATGTAGGTTTCATCCCTGGCACAGGTGGGCCACACTATACCCCTTCACAAAACCGCTTTTCCCGCCATTCATGCACCTTTCTTCTCGCCTCTGCAAACTCACAATTTTCCCTGTCTACTCCAGGCATTCCTTTACTAACTCATCCACTTTTTCTTCGTCTCCGAGCCGATTGATTCTCAGTAACACCAACTATACATTACGCTTAACCAACTGACTACATCCATCCTTTCCACATGAGCAAACTCTCAATGTACTATATTTATTTTCTCATTTACCAATTTTATCACACGCAAACAACTCTCTAATTTCGTTCATTCCTCATTTCTCACCTAAACACGCCCCTAAGACTTGTCCATCTGAACACATTGTACTTAGATCTATACTTCTCATTCCAACCATAGTCTCACCTTCAGTTTACCTTCAAGGTAGACCCTAAGCACACTCAGACTTAGTCCTCTTTACATCCACCAACGATTTAATTGCTCCAGCCACCCTTCTACCATTCACAACTTTCTACTACATCTGCATCAATCCGGTCCCTTTTCATCCAACATATAATCTTAAATATTTAAACTCAGAACCTTGTTCCACAGCTGCTTACCATCTAACATAACTTCACACCGCGGTCGTTCCTCACTCACACCATAACCTTTACTCTTATCTTCATTTACTTCCAAACCCTCCTTTTATACACCCTCCCAAATCTCTCTACGCACCTCTCAAACCTCTTTCAGACATCGCCACACAAACCCAATCATCTGCAATAATAGGTGGTACATCCTCCACTCTTGTCCATTTCAAGATTCTAACACCATTTCCCTCCACCCCCACCTCTAATTCTTTCATAACCCATCCATTTACAAATTGACCGAGGAGAGGAGTTGATAACCAATGAGACATAACAATCCCTGCCTCACTCCGCTATTATTAAACCGATCACTTTCGACTCAATTTATTACACACGCTTCACCTTCGTCATGCATACTTTTGATTCATTCAAAAGCCTAACCACCAACATTATATATCACTAACATCTGCCAAAGAGCCCATAATCCAATCCATACCGCCTTATTATTAAAACACTAAATTACAAATTTAATTCTACCATTCTCTCTTATTTTCTCAATTATTTTGTTTCATGTATAGATATTGATTACACTAAATACCTCATACCATCTATACCTAAACGGCACTAGTTTTAAAAATCAGTACCTTCAGTCACTCGTAAGCACTCTTTCCACAAAATTAATATTATACTATATATTATAATAATTATTACTTAAAATTAGAATTTTATATATCAAAAAATATACATAATGGACATCACCGTACAATGATCGATATTGTTTTAATAGAGATGCGTTTAGGGATTAGAACTTTCCTTTTGTTTATTTCCATAATAAATTATGAAAATAAAAGTTTACTTTTAAATAAATATTCACTAACTGCCGGTTTGTTTTTATCTTTAATCAAAGAAAAACAAAATTAAGTCAATCTTTATAAATTGGCAGAATAATATATATATAATATGAGTATATATATATATATAATATTAGTATATATATATATATAATATATAATATATATATATATATATTATATATATATATATATATATATATATATATATATATATGAACCATCAACGTTTTTTCATGGATTATAACTCTTAATTTTAATTTATTAGAATGAAAAAAATAATAATCAAAGCGAATAA
>JABUQX010087900.1:10000-12500 GCA_015478945.1 Trachelipus rathkii
ATTACTAATGTATTATAAACATACATTTTTTTTTTGTTAAAATTTATTTTCATTTTCTATATTGACTTGAGAAGTCAACTAATTATTGTTAACTTTTATACCAGCTAACTTCTTTCAGATAGTATTCTCATAACTGGAACTCAGTATGTCGATAACATTTGGCGTCCTGATAAAGCTGCTATACATATATATATAAATATATATATATATATATATATATATATATATATATATATATATATATATATATATATATATATATATATATATATATATATATATATATATATATATCACAACCTTGCCCCTAAATGAAATCCTGCCTACGCCCATATATATATATATATATATATATATAGATATATATATATATATATATATATATATATATATATATATATATATATATATATATATATATATATATATATATATATATATATATATATATATATATATATATATATATATATTCTGAAGGAAGGAAGGATGTTGCCCAGAACGAGGTGGGCCACCATTACTCTGGACGACGGTCAGGGATAGTTCTGGAATATTTCGGGTGTGAGCGATTGAAGTACGGTGTTTGAATATTCGGAGATAGATTTTTGTGACAGTTGAGTCTGGGATGTGTTTGATGATCATCATGTTTTGGGGAAGAGGTGTTGTATATTTACTTAATAGTACATGCCTGGTATGATTTTTTTAATTTGGTGTCGAGGTGGTCTATTGAGTGTTTCTTAGCAGATGACATCTTATCATGTCAGGAATGAGCCTATATAGGAAAATTTTTCACGTTTGAAGAGCTATTGGATTTGATTGAATGATGGAAGACAGCCTCTTATTATTCTTTGAGCTTTGTTTCTAATGACTTCTAATTTTTGAATGTTGGTCTTTGATATATTGTGACCCCGCATGATGCATATTTAAAGAAGGGGAGGAGATCTGACAAAGACTATTGTATGGGATCCTTTGAGTTGATTAACCAAAATTTATTCCAGTAAGTGCATTCTCTGCTTTCAGTTTGTGTGTACCTCTCGAAGTAGAGATTGTTTATATGGGGTTGAATGACATGCATTGGATCGAAAGTCAAGCCAAGGATGTGAAAGCTCTTGTAAAGGATGTCTGTATTTGTTTCAGAGAAGATCGGTCGAGGTGTAAACAATAATGTGATTAAGGATTTTTGGGAAGAGGCTGTCATTATTATTATTATTATTATTATTATTATTATTATTATTATTATTATTATTATTATTATTATTATTATTATTATTATTATTATTATTATTATTATTATTATTATTATTATTATTATTACTTTTATTATTATTATTATTATTATTATTATTATTATTATTATTATTATTAATAATATTAATATTATTATTATTATTATTATTATTATTATTATTAGTATTATTATTATTATTATTATTATTATTATTATTATTATTATTATTATTATTATTATCATTATTATTATTATTATTATTATTATTATTATTATTATTATTATTATTATTTTATTATTTTTATTATTATTATTATTATTATTATAATTATTATGATTCTTATTATTATTTCTTTATATATATATATATATATATATATATATATATATATATATATTGTGTCTTTATATATATATATATATATATATATATATATATATATATATATATATATATATATATATATATATATATATATATATATATATATATACTATATATTATTTATATATATATTTATATATATATATATATATATATATATATATATATATATATATATATATATATATATATATATATATATATATATATGAATATATATATATATATTTATATATATATATATATATATATATATATACAGTATAATAAAGAATTTTTCTATTTTCATTTTCTTATTTGATTTTCGTAAATCCGTCTGTAAAGTGATGCGGTGCAATGCAGAGCGCCCCAACGGCCCAAGCAGGTCACTGAAATTTCAATGCAAACCACATCGCACCGCCACAGATAATTATAGTAACTAACTATGGCACCGCACCCGGTGAGTCGGCCAACTGCACCACTACTTAACAAAAGGCAAGTTAGAATGACTTTTTTATTAGGAGTTGTACACTCAAAAATAGTTTTGCAAATTTACAAAATGGAGTCAACATGATATACAAGAACAATTTTTTCATTATTGTACCACAATAATTTTATAATAAAAATTTAATACTAATATATTAAATATTGGAAATATTATTATAAAATATTTATATAAATTTAGATAATCTTAAAAATGAAATAAAAATAAAATATATTTTACTGTTAAATAGGTAACTATTATTTCTTTCTTTAAATTTAAAAAATATAATTAATTAGGGTTACTACTACTACTACTACTACTACTACTACTACTACTACTACTACTACTACTACTACTACTAATAATAATAATAATAATAATAATAATAATAATAATAATAATAAAAATAATAATAATAATAATG
>JABUQX010087901.1:0-30000 GCA_015478945.1 Trachelipus rathkii
TGGGTGGTATAATGGGTGAATTCATAGCCCATAGCCGGTTGAGGGTGGCCAACACATTGGGTGCGGTGGGCGATGCGGTGCGGTGTGGGCGGGTGGCGGCTGGCGGTGGCTGGTGCGGTGCGGTGCGGTGCGGGTGCGGTGTGGCGTGCCACTGGGCGATGCGGTGCTTGTTGCACTGCGCTTGTTTGGTGTCGAACAGACTTACAGTGCTGTTGGGTGTGGCAGACAATTTCAGTTACCTAGTGACGTGTTCAACGCATTGAAATATAGAGGTGAGGGGCGGGGTGGGGCGGTGCAGAGCCGGGGGTTGGTTCGTGGGTGGCAGAAAAGTTCTATGGCCTGGCCAAGCGACTAACTGAATTTTTATGCCGTATGCTTGTAATGGGGAGGTTGTTAATATTTTTTTTTTTTTTTTTTATTTTTTTTTATCCTTTGAGTGAATACTCAATTTAAATTACTTTATGTTAAGAAGAAAAAATAACTATTATTGCAGTTAGTAGAAAGAGTAATAGTAGTTTTATTATTATTATTATTATTATTATTATTATTATTATTATTATTATTATTATTATTATTATTATTATTATTATTATTATTATTATTATTATTATTTATTATTATTATTATTATTATTATTATTATATTATATTATATATTATGTATTATTATTATTATTTATTATTATTATTATTATTATTCTTATTATTATTATTATTATTATATTATTATTTTATTATCATTATTGAGACTTAAGAACATGATATTATTATTTATTTATCATTATTATATATCTATTATTTATTATTATTAATTGGATTATGTAGCTAATTTCAGTTATTATTATTATTCATTATTATTTATTATTATTATTCATTATTATTTATTATTATTATTATTATTATTATATTACTTATTGATTATTCTTATTCATTATTAGTAGTAGTAGTAGTAGGGTAGTAGTAGTAATGTGTTGAGATAGTATTTAGTAGATAGAAGTAGTAGGTAGTAGTTCGAGGTAGTAGTAGTGAGGTTAGTAGTAGTAGACTAGTTAGTAGTAGTGTAGTAGTAGTAGTAGGTAGTATAAAAGTTAATAAGAGTATAGTAGTAATATTGCAGCAGTTAAAATTTCATTACGAGTCATCTCAATAATAAATAAAGAAAAAAGAACAAAGCTATTTTCGTTTGTTTAATTCAAATTGTTTCAGTTTATATGTTTTCCAATCTGTTGTTCACCCGAGTAGTGACCACTGGGGGTGTGTAAAGGTTAAGTCTTTCCATCTTATTCTTTTTTGCTTCTTTCGGAGAAGCACAAAGAACCAGTTTATGCCACAATGAAATAGTGAATCTTGAGCCTACTTTTGTCATTGGGGCAAATACCGTCAAACCATGGTGTAATTTGAAATTTAAATTACCAATTTTCTAAATGAGTTTTTTTGTGGAGAACCACCTTGCTAAAATAATGAAGGTGTGTTGCGGGACATGAGAGAAACTTACTCTTGGGTCCCCTTTGTTACATCGTTATTATTGATTAGTTACTTTATTTCGTACGTTAGTTTATGTCGATTCGTTATTTCATTTGATTAATGTTTATTATTCTTTTAGTTATTTTATTGTTATTGATGTTATTGAAGTTTTATTTACGAGAATTATATATATGTATGTATTATTATATATATATTATTTTATTATTATTTTATCTATTATATTATTATTATTATTGCTCAACATGACACCCTAAACTGCTGTCTTATGCTCGTGTGGCTCACTAGAGGAATGAGTGTCCTGGGCTGAATACTAGTCACCGGTCCATCAAGCTGCGATCTATCTCTTATTTCCAATCAAGACTATAGGATTTCAAACTTGATATCCAATATTAGCTAAGCTAGCTCGCAATTGCAGTGTTACAAGACATAGATCGCCGTCTACCAGACTCATCACATCATCACCGCAAGACTTTGAGTTGCACTCCTCATCGAGACCTGTCCTCAAGGGCTCCTTATCTGACGCCATTATGTCGTGCACTGATACAGCGGATGGCAGTGATCACTCGACTTTCCTTGACCATTTCTGCAGTCATCCCGCCTCACGACCCTTTGCAACCTCCCAACATCGAGTTCAACGCTCCTGAATATTACTAAGTTCGTCAGATGACTTCGTAGTGTCCTGTTGCTCACCATATCTAACATCGACTTCACACCTCAGACTCTTCTCCATCACCGTATAACCTTTTATGGTCCTCTTAATAAGCTAATCACTTACTTTCGAGACCGTCTTTTACGCACAACTATCAAAGCCAAAGAGTCTCTCACCTCAAACTTAATCCCTTCAACGCTGCTTCCTCGTGCTTCAATTGGGACAGCACGGCTCCCGTTGCCGGGCATATACAAACCGGCACAGAAACCAAAGAATCGAAATATTACTGCATACTCACCTAGAATCAGATGGAGCCAAAAGAAGAGAATAATCGCCCACCAGACGGCGATAACGCCGTGAACGCGTCACAACTAGGACTCGACAAAGGGACACAAATTGTATTCGGTGAAAGCCATTCTCGCTTATCATGAGATAAAGAAAAAAATAATGATACCTCCTCATCTCACATATACATACTCGGTTTGAAATGAAAACAATTTCGTCCCGAAGCCCGCCCGCTAGGTCCTATCGATCGGTGAATGCGTTTCCGCTGATTATTGACCTTATGTTGGGACAACATTTCCCATCTTGGCTGGTCTGTAGGCCTGACGAAGAAGACAAAAGCTCCCCCTGCGGCATATTCCTCTCCTGATTTGAGCCCATTAAACTATACTGCGAACACTCCTCTCCCCGTGAAGAGAACTCCGGCCTGCCTTTGTCAATACCACTCAACTAATGGACTGTTTAGGATCTGGATTAAGTTCAGACGGTGGTAACTGGCGCTTTTGTCCCACGCACCTCGTAGCACAGAATTTTCTGGGGAGAAAAGGAACCTGGCAACTACTGCGCCGTAACTTGAACAACCACAAAAATTCTTTGAGCCCAACATGATCGAGATTAGACCCTTACAGTTAGCGTATCAACCAGGCACCCAAGCACATATCTCCACGCTAGACACGCATCTAAGAACCTAACCCAGCAATCTAACTGTGGTGCTGTCATTCTCACCTAGGTGGATATAGTAAATAAGAATGAGACGAATACCTCAATATGAAACGAGAGAATCAGTTGTTAAGAAATCAAGAGTTAAAATAATTAGAGCTCTAAGCTCGGTCATGGAGCAATCATAATATCGTTAAGGATCTCACCCGCCTTCCCTGCACAGACATCCTTAATTTGCTCCACCTACCGTGATAATACCCAGTGGCAACAACATAGTTACTTCTTAAAAGAATCATATCTTGTACATGTAAGCAAATGAGTGGATTTGGAGCCAGTGATCAGCGCTTGACGCGAGAGGGAAATCCCCACAAGGCGGAGGTTATTCACTCTAGAGCAAAAATACTTTCACAGAGAAATACTCTTAGAGATTTTTCGACATAAAAACCATGTGGTATTATTATCATACTTGTATAGTGAAGGAGGGTTAACGATAGTCTCGGAGACATACCTACGTCTACAGAGGCAGGTCACCAATGATGACAAGTCTTCGTAATGTGGGATGGTATAATTAAAGGGGTTTGCGAATCATCATCTTTGAATTCCGAGGGCCGAGCAATATAAGCCGTCCTTACACCGATTGTCTCGCGTGCGCCAGCATGTCTATGCTTTATGCCTCAGTCCATCGTAATGAGCATTGTGGCATGCTATAATTCGATCACAATTCCCTTAAGACAGTCAGTCTAGAGGAGTGTAAGTCCCTACAGGCGACAGATCTTCCATGATGCAATCGCAGGGCGCCCACGGGGGTCTGGAACTGCGCGAAAGAGAGAGGCGAGAAGAGCGAAGATCGAGGCAGATGCATGAGAACGAGGGAGAGAGAGAGGAGTAGAGAAGAGGATGAGAGACTGAGGAGCAGGAGCCAGAAAGTCCAGGGTAAGAAGAGGGATGAATGGTGTGTCGTACGCAGCCGTCGGCTAAGTTAAATCGCCGGAGCTGCATGAATTCTGATCCAACTTACACTTCGTACATTTAGGTTATGATTATTTCTGAGATCCAGCGTGAAGTAGTTACACTATTCATGGTGGCTTGGTCCAGACTAGACGATTCATATACCGTATTATCGAGGAAAGGGCATTCGAGATTCGTTCCCGAGCGATCGCATCTGCAGCCATCGAAAAAGCGATTCACACTTACAGGTACGTTTTTTTTATACGTGCTCCCGATCTAGTTGCTATTCGCGCTGTACCGCGGTTCCTATGATCCTTCGCAGTACCGGTTCGACTCCGGACTGCCCGAGTCTTTAAAACATGTTCGTATAGCAAGTACAACTGTAGGCTAGGGTGGTTTACTAATAACGACTGGGATAGATAAGGCTACGGCAGACCGGGCGCTCAAGAACGACCTCAAATATGATGCGGTGTATTTATAGGTGACGCCGTCAATGCAGTGTTATCCGGTCGCAATCTACCACAGTTCCGGTTTGACGTCAGTTCAAGGTGACAGCACCTCTGAATAAAAAAAGCACAGGGAGTTAAACGAGGTTCGATGGGAGGAAGAAAGAACGGATGAATGATTTATTGTAAGGAATGGACACACGAATTGGGAGAAGGAGTCCAGTACTCCGAGATGAGTAGGTATAAGTTGAACGCTGCAGCTCGGTGACTGGCCTCGGTGGCCGGTGCCCTAGTGTTATATCAAATAGGGTTGTGTGTAATGATTGCAGATATTTGGTTGGTTTTACTTTATGATAAAGTTTTAAGAATTAAGGCATAGTAAAGCTGAACTAATGGTTTTTAGATCCCACAGTTAAAAATAAAAAATCTAATAATAATTAAAAGAATAAATATAAATTTCTTATTCTTTTTGTTTTATCACTTACAAATTTACGTTTTTATACATACAACAAAAAGCAGTAAATCAGTAAATCAAACCACCAATCTTAGCCAACGCATCCTGCCACCTACAAACAGACCACTATATACATTTGATCTAATTGATCTAATTGATCTAATCTATTGATAAAGTCTCAAATTTTACAAATTATGCTGTTTTACAGTACCACTCTACAACACGTAAAATCAGTAAAATCGATCCGATTACTCATACCTCAAGCTAACACAGTCACCGCCACAACCTCCATTGTTCCAGTTGCGATCTATTATGATTCTATTGATATCAAGTCAGTATTTTTTTTAGCTAAATTATCATGTTTTTATCTCATAACTCTCTTATAGAGTATGCAGTAAATCTAGAACACCATCGTTGGGTTTTTCTCCACGCCTTCCACCATCTTTCATCAGATAACCACTTCCTCTCTCCGTCACATCCTTGATCCTTATTGAATTTTAAAGTTAATGATTTTTTGTAATTCAATGATCTAACAATTCGATCCTGAATAGTAATCATGTTTTGGATATAACATTAAAACATATGATAATAATCAAGTGTTTTGATACAAAGTCAAAAAATATAACTGCGTGACGTAACATGTTTTCACGATTGATAATAAATGTTTTTCCGAGGACAGACTAGAACTTGAATTCAACCCAACGACAATACCTAACACAACTTAAGCAAGAGAATTTTACATTAACGGTAATATTTAACAAAGTTTCCACTACGTAACACTACAGTAAGGAGTACTATAACATATAGTCACATCCAAAATCACGTAACATTTAATTCACACTTTGATCCAAGCATGTCTCTAACATCACAATGTTAATTTTACTCGAAATATTATGGTCAATATTTAAAAAAAAATTACTAATATACAATGCTTGTAAAAAAAAATCTAGGTTAAAGTATATATATATACTCAAGACCAGCCTCGGAAGTTTTCATTAAGGTGGACAAATGTTTGGACTAGTATCTGTCCATGGTCAACATACATTGCGTAGAATACTAAGAATATAATATACCTATAACGCCAATCCTGGATATCACTCTGTAAGCAAGAATTAAACTGCTAAATTAACTAAAGGTCCAAACTTATCACAATCAAGTAAAATAGTAACTAACATAGATAACCTAAAATACATATATCTAATCAAACTTTATAAAATCTCCCAACATAGTAATATTTTAGAACAAAAAACATTCTGGCCATAACCTATACCTAACTCAGCATAATACGTAATGCGCTAAAGAAAACAGTAAATAAGTTTTATACTCTCATGTTACAAGCAAAACTATAACATTACAATACTTTCACAACCAACGAATAACAGCTATCATTACAACTTAGTCAATAAAGCGAACAAATCTCGATTGGCTCTAACAAGACCTCTTTTTTTATTTAACATATAGTATTAGTTAGCTGAAAGACAACAATCTTTAGATGCTATTCTTGCAAATATAATTTTTTAAAAATATTAATGTCATTCATTAATAGAGAACATAGGATTCCAGTTGGGTAAGTTCTTGGGGTTCAGGGTTATGTTTGTTAGTGTTATTATGTACAAACGTTGTTACTTATGCCTTCGCCATCATATTCGATGGTTACCGTTACCTCAAAGAACCTTCTCCTCCTTCCCCTGTTGCTTCTGTTCGGTAAACTCTCTCGCCTTCCACTCGCCCTCCCTACAGTACTATTTCCCCCGCTTCCCGCGCTCTGTTCATCGATTAACTCAGACACCCCAACCCACCTATAGGCACTCAACTTCCTTGTTCACATACGCTTCACCTCCCCCGTCTGTTCCTACATGTAAAACTTAACGTCTTAATCCGCACCCTGTTAGAGATACCACTGCTTCCCTCAAAAACACCCCTCCACTGCACTCCGGCCTCTAAGGTCTTGTATGACCAACTGTTCAGTCTCTTCTACAGCGTCGGCTCTCATTGTGCTCGGAAATTTGCTTCCACCCGTTATCAAGTCTTTCTTCGTGCTCCTTACAATTGGCTGTTGATTTGTCAACATTGTACAGTTATTCAGTTCTAGTTAATGTGATGCTATGTTATTTTAATTAAATAGTGAAATCTGTTATGATTAGCATATATCTCGATTAGTATATAAAGAACTCATATTTGTGCTATGTTTATTTCCGACTGATACTCGTACGTGACGACGTAAGAATCAATGTGTTAATGTAATAATTATACACTTAGATTTGCGTAGAGTGATTATGCTATTTTTTGAACATAAAAGTCCGTGAATTGGCTATAAACGTAATTTGGTCGCTATGTTAGGACCTACTTTGTTGTTGTTCACGTTATCGAGCCCAGTTCCTGTTAATGTTACCCCTCACGTTCCTATTCCGGAAATCTCACATGCACGTCAGGCTGGTGCTAGCTTACCCTACGGACATTTTCTTTTCCCGCCGCTCACCAACAATACGTCGTAAAACTATTAATAATTCAGTCTTACGATCTCCCTAACGACTCTCACCACCCCACCACCCCACACCCGCTTCTCACTCGCTCTCACTTGACTTCTCACTTCCCACCTACGGAAATGAAAGACCTACACATGTTGGTTCGACCTGTTCCCACACTCATAGCATTTATTCGCTTGGTTAAGTATTCACACTACAAGAGCTTATTTTTGTACATATCGGTTATTGCTATATCAAGTTTTAGTGTTTTGCTTGTTGCCTATGCTGTCTAACCGCAAGAATTGTACCCATCCTGAGACAGATTATCGCGCTTGTCCTCCCGTGAACAATATTCTTGTATTCACTCTTACTTCACTGAGTTGGTGTCGAAAGAAAGAATCTCATTCTTTAAGGTTGTTTATACATCTTTTTCTTAAGTAGGCCACTACTTTTTCGTCAGACCGTGCGGTGCGGATACAGATCAGACATCCACCTTGGCCTGTCTCTCCCGCTCTATTTTTGTTGATATCCTCTCCAACGAGCATACCGCTTCTCACGCTTATTATCAAAACCGATTTTCAACCACAGTAGTTGTTTTGTCTACTTTAGTATTGAATTAACATCGTAAACACCGAAAAGTGGCGGATTAGCATACCTTCGTGTATTCCTCCAGAGGATCAAAATATAGACCTTTATTACCCGTATTGTGGCTGCTGGATTTCATCGGAGATTATCGAATTACTGCACGCAGAAAGAGCTATGAGGATATCACGATCGCTCCGCTGTTCAACTCCCCGACCTACGACCCTCGATGCACCTAGTCGAAACTACCTCTTGATAGAGCGCACACCCTGACCACGTCGCGGCAGACTTGTGTTGGACGGGCTCCGAGCCTCAGCCGACATCAGAACGTTGGCCTCTACCTCGCTCGCCTGACGACTCATTAAAACCCTTGTTCTGTACCGCCAACGACCGAGAACCCCAACCAACCCCACTCTTTCCGGAACTTTTGTGTAGAGACGTCTTACCTCTCGCGGCCGTACGTGTAACTCAGGTTTCACAGCCTCCCATCGACCCCTCCCCTAACCTCACGCTCCTATCACCCCGCTTTGCTTCAGAAATCAAAAAAGCCCGAATTAACCCCTTCCTCACCCCCTTCAAACGCTGCTTGGACCATACTTCGACGGCACTTAAGATACCTATCGCATGGTGTCACATCTATGATATTCAGTACACCCGAGGTACATTGGATCTCATTCCACATAATAACACTGCCCAGTATAGCTCATCAGGCATAGATGATATCACATACTAATCAAGGCTTCTGAGACTGCGTCATATATCCACCCTCCCTGGGCCCTCCCTCCTTTGTAATGAAAACGAGAAATCGAACGTGCTGCTGAACTTAAATCAAAATATGCTGAAAAAATTCTCGGTCTTAGCTGTTAGCCTGAAAGGCGTTTTCTTACCACTTCTTTCCAAGGCTGTTAACCATTCTTAATTAATCCCAAATCAGAAATGACAAAATTAGATCAACTTCTGAATCCCTTAATTATATTTTTTTTAATTGAGGTTATAAAATATGACCATTAAATATATTTATTTTAAATAATTCGTTTCGATAGTCTCTCTTTATCCGCTCTCATCTTGCACCTCAAACTTAACTCTCCCGCGCGGTTAGGTCTTTCCAAATATATCGAGGATATTTCAAATAACGTTTATAAACCCCCCTCACCAATGAAAAAAACTCCCTGCTTTCCTCCACCCCTTCCTCTAACCACCTTTTTATGGGGAAGCTTAACCATGTTCTCTTCCTTATCTGACCTAAGTTGTTCACATCATGCGTGCTATAGACATTGTTCTAATCTCGATCTGGAGTCTGATGTGTACTTAAGGTTGTAATTCAGTTACATAGTATTAGCCTTTACAGAGAGGTAACACTTTACGCTATTGCTTTCTGTACTATTACACATTCAGGCTATTCATATCAGCCTGGTTAGTCCGCTCTATGCGTCAGCTACTCGCTAAACTTCTTTTTGTAAAATATTAATATGTATCGACGGAGCATGTCTTGGTTATACATCTTCAGCTCATGAATGGATTAGTGTTTTTGTCGTGTCTTGTTTTAGTTACTTTATAACATTTCTCTCGGGTGGAAGATTACCTAAGTTCTCCTGGTTCTAGTGGGCTTCATTTGTCCTTACAAATATATTGTTTGCATAAGTTCCTATTTCTTGCTTAAGTATGCTGTATTTCACGGTGATCTTGTCAAGTTATGTTAACTATTATAATTCTTAGAGACGTTCCTCATATTGACTCTTATTAATCAGGAAAACTTTGTTCGTTAGCATCCTTTCGCTGCGTTGTATGGATTCAATACTATATCCGCCACAGTGGGTAAATTAGTAACGACTTTTTGGTTAATATTAACATGTTAATTGTGAAATTAGTATTGTGTTATGTTAGAGACATGCTTTGACAAAGTGTGAATAAGTTAAGCGATTTTTGGAGTGTTCATGTTTGATTACTTTACATGTTGTGGTTGGATACGTGCTGGTGAAAGACATTGGTTAGAGTTATTTAACTCTGTTTGCTTATTTATTTTTCTGTTTTTTTAACCGAAATACAAGTTTAGCGCATTAATACAGTATTGTCTAGGTGTTTTAATGTTTTCATTTTTTGTTTCCCAGACAATTGATGATAGAGCTAGAAGTATAAGCTTCTCTTATTATTTAGTTCGTCTAGACAAAACTTGGTTTGCATTACGTCAGCATATATAATGTTTGATCTTTTGTATCAAGAACTTGATTTTATGTTATGCATATCCAAATTATGTAAATAAAATTAATTGTATCTTTTATTTCTTTGATAGTCTACGAATGTGGGGTCTTTGGTAATCACATGAGATCAATATGAGTATAACAAGCTCTTGATTATCAAGGATGCGCTACCAGTTTGTGTAAGCAGGTGGCTGAATTGAGTCAGGTCCCTATGTCCGTGCCAGTAGGAGCAATGGTTGATGGACTTTACCTTGCTATTTTTTTTACAACCTCTCGCTTTTCACTGGTGCTTTGTATATAATACATGAGTATAATTAAGTATTTTTTTGATAGAAACCAATATACACTTTCGAATCAATATGTATCTACATCCCTTTGATCTAAAATAAGGAACTCAGGTACACATGGACCTAGGAAAGAGAGGTGGTTCGAGAATGAAATTGGTGACTGGAACTGGTGGTTTTTTTGATTTAACATAGAGCTTTTAACTGCATTTTTAGGCGCTATGTACCAACATCATGAATAATTTCTGTTGGAGTATAAAGAAATCTATTACCATGTGCCATTGACCAAAGATGAGATCACGAGCTGGTAGCAGCGAGCTAAAATTTTTTTATGGAAGCGAGTGTGTTCAGTGCTTTATCCATGCCTGGTCTCCTACGAGACTGGATCGACTGTGTATTTGATTTACTTGATTTTTATTGCTTATCTCATAGGGTAATTAAAAAACGTAGGTAAAAGTTATATCAACCCAATAAAGAATAGATTTTATATTCTGTATTTTTTTTTACAACACTGATTTGGTTAAATTTATAAATATAGGTAGTTTTTGAACCATTATTTTCGAAATCCCTATAGTGATATACATGCAGTAATTACATAGACAAGCAATAAGTTGCATCGAGATTAAGCCACTAACCTAAATTTCTCAATACCAGCACGACCCGGGCCAGCCAACCAGGAGGTGTTCAAATGCTCAGCATTACGAACTTCTACTTATTCGCGAGTCAAGACTCCCTTCTATCCGATAATATGTTTCCCAATTCCTTTTATTCATTTTCTTCAATCTTCAACTGATCCTTTTCTTCCGGTAATATCTTTCCTTGCTTCCAAACTGAGCCTTGTAATGTTATTTGATCTATCTGTGCTTTTTTTCCCAGAGTTTGTCTCCATCCCTCATTTAGGTATTTGCCGGTTAGGTACGGTTATGCTAGTTGATCTAAAAATGTCACTTTGTTTGGTAGATACTCTTTGTAAAGTACTGAAATTGTGATTTTTAAGTTTTGTTCTGCTGATGATTCTAAAAATATTGTTAGAGATTTATCTTATTTACGCTTTTCAATGTTTGTAGTTATGGTGGATAAGGGAGATGGAGAGGATCACGTTTCAGTTGTGGGCGGACTGTTTACTTCCACGTTTAATCGTGCTTGTGTTTAGTATGTTGTCAAAAAATGGCTTCCAGGTAAAGCTGGTGTCTAATTTTTGCCACTGGGGAAAATCAGTCACATTTTCTGAAGGATTGCATTCAAGCAACGCGTGAATTATGGCGAGTAGGGGAACTCTTTGTTTCAACACAATCTTTTTAAGCATATCATCGAGAGTTCCTGTTTTCGCAGGCGTGGCAGAAACGGTCCTTGGAACTAATTTTATTGTAGGTTTGGACTAGAATTAAATGCAAAAAGTTTTAAAGCTTTGCAGCTGCCGGTTGCGAGACGGCTGAAATGAGAGGATATGGTTCTGCAAGTAAATAAAATATATCTGGTTAAACATTTTAGACTTCGACATAATATTGAAGCGTGATCCGATTCAATGTGCAACAATGTGATAAGAATTCATGCAATTGATCAGCAAGCCACTTCTGCGCGCTTAATAGGCCAGCGACCTATGCAGTTTGGTCTCCCATTAATCCCCGTATCACTACTGAATTCCCTCATTTTTTGACCTATTGAAAAAATGTTTCAAAGGCCCTTAATAGGATCTGACCAAATGACAAAAGGATTTTCGCCATATGCGCGTTTGGGCTACGAAATATTTGGCTATATTTTTATGGTCTTTTTTTCTGGAAATTTTGTTCCAAGAAAATTATAACTTTTAAGTTTTAGAAAACTAACTCAGTTTCATCACCTTATGTTTCTGTCACTCGGCTGTACATTAATAGTTGACTGTTATTAAAAGTCCTCATAGGTGATTTTCGTTTCGGTTGGGTATCCCCGAAATTTATATCCTGTCTACAGGGTTTCACAAAAAGGTGTTCGATCGCTTCGAGAATATTCGGATTATATATTGGGCCTTTGTACAGAGGCCTAGTCGTAATATTCCCGGCTTAGGGTCCTGTGGAGTTGTTCTTCACATTAGATTAAGTATATTATATCGTCTGATATTCCTGCGGTACAACATCCTAGGATTAAATAATTATTATATTTTGTTTAACTGTTGGTGCTGCCGTCCATAAAATGTTGTTTTTGGGGTATTTTGTAGTGTGTGATTTTTCTTCTATTGAGATTGTTTATGTGTGTATATTATGGTCCGTTATAGTTTATATTCTTGTTTGTACTGTGGTATTTGAGTATTTATATTGATCGTTGTGTAGGTTTATCATTTCCATTAGTATTATCGTCTGCGTCCGTATACATAGTTTTATTGATGCTTTGTGTATCTGATATTGACTCCTATCTATTTTAGGTTGAATCCTTTTGGTCTAGTAATTGTTTTTGTTATTTTGTTTTTATACTATGATTACCTTAGCTTGTGACTTGCTATATGATATATGATATCTAGGCTGGTACAGGTAGGGTTGGACTGTGACTATGGTGGTATGGCTGGTGGTATTTGCTTATTTTGTTTTCCTTGTGTGTATAAAAGAGCTTCAGAGGTTCTCGTCGCCAACCTGCGCATTTTTTCGTACATCTGTCTGTCTGTCTGCTCCCTCCGATGGACTGGCCCGGGGGGTTGGCCGGTGTGGGTTGGTGGTGGTCCTTTGCTTGTGACTGCACTTATTTATCTATGAGTTTTAGGGTTCTGCTTATTTTGTCCTTTGCTTGTACTCTGCTATCGTCCACGACTCAGGCGAGTACCACCGGGTAGCCAGGGTTAGGGCTGGTGGTTATGGTGGTGCGGTTTTGATTTCATGCAACTTTTCTAGACCCTTTATTACCTAGGGTGTGTATCCCCCACCAGTCCTATTTGTTCATACGTTATATTATCACCCTCACTATAAAGCCTTTTCTTATCATTTCATATTACTTTCTTTATTTTACATATTTTTCTGTTCTTGAGAAATCACCTTCTTTCCGCCTTCCTCCTGTATCGCCCTAATCTCCTAGTCGCTCTTGGGACCCTTCCCTACCCTTTCATTTATCTCCCGCTCCACCTACTATATAGCCGCGCACGCTACGGTGTCAATGAACCTGTCCCTCTCCTTTATCGGCGTCCCCTCCTTCTCTACTTTCATTTCTCCTTCTCTACTTTCCTCTTTCATACCTTCCTTACTTCTTTCCTTCGTCCCTCGCCTCCTGTTTTTGCCTCTGTGTTTTTTCTAAATCCGTTGGGGTCCCAACCTCCTAGGCGGAGGGGGACCTGTATAGCACTATTAATACTCTTATACTAATATATATCATACGGCATATTATTCCTATCTAATTTGAAGCTACTGAATGGATAACTGAACATACCCTTATCAATCTAACATCCTCAATTATATTTTACTAAACCCTAATATTGATTAAGTTTTTAGGTAAATAACGTCTACTTGGTATTTTTATTTTACCCTTTCGCACGTACTGGTTCGTTACCGCTCCACAGCCAAGAGTAGCTGACTCGCACGATGGCCTAAAACGCAACTTTAACCTAAAGCAGGCCGCGCCAGGAGACCATCACGCGGAGAGGAAAAATCAACAGACGCGAGATCGAACAAAGCCCACACAGAGCACTTACATCACGGACACCCTGTTTATATCACAACGACCACTTACCGCTTCAGAACAAATATTAATACAATACACAGAAGACTTACACACATATTCACTCGCTCCTCCTCATCCTCCCTCTGCTGTGAAAGATGTAGCCCTTCCGTGTCGTACTCTTGAACACAAAACTAAAAAAATTCGCTGGTCCGCCGCGCCAACCGTCCGCCTACTCTCTCATCTATTATCTACTACCGCGCCTCGCCCCCCTGGCCTTCGCTTGGGTCGCCGTTGATTCGGTGATCATCTACCTCTCATACTCTATAGGACATTATGTGACACTCGCCACAGGGCCTACCAACCGCGGCTAGATTGCGTAGCTACACGCTCTCAGGGGCGTGTCCCCACACTCCATCTCTCCTCCTCTAGCAGTAACAACTTTGACCTTTCCCCTTATTCTCGAGGGCGTCATTACTCACCCCTCTCTCGCTTTCTTTCCCCCGTTTGCCGCACCTTCTCTTCTCCTTTTATTGCGCAATCGCTGGGTTCGGTCCCACTGGCTCCACTACCTCTGCCCGGCTCTTACTTTTCCTCACTCACCTACTCTCCGTCGCCTACTCCACCCTCTTGACCCTATCCCTTATCTGTCCCTCCTAATCCCCGCGCTGATATTCTCCGCGTACTTATAATAAATCTACCTACAACTCTATTCCCGCCTTCTCCCATATCCAGGCCGCACCCGTCCCTCACAACCCCGTTGAGGCCTTTTAGTCTGTCGTCTCTCACCCTCGTCCCCTATTCCTCCTTCCATCAGATATAGCAATTACTTCCTCTGCCTATATCTTTTCCTGTTACACATGTATATATCTCTTACAGTACGCGCATCAACATTTGTGCGGCTCTTGGCTCGGAGAAGATCAATCCCATCCCTCGTAACTTAAGTCGAATACGACCTCCTCCGCCACACCGGGCTCTCTTGAGCGCCTTCCATTATTCGTCTAGCAGACACTCGGCGCGGGCTTACTCACCCACGGTCTCTCTATACCTATAAGCCTACCTACATCCTTAATCCTATCTGACTCCTAACCTATCTACACTACTCTGTCTTCTACTAACTTATTATACTTATCACTCTCTCTCTCAATCCTTATACACTTCTAACTTTAATTCCTATCAATTAATTTTTTTTTACTATCTCTCTATTCATAACAAAAGGTTTTGGGATCAGTCGAATACTCTGTTTACCTACATAATTTCCGTTGTTCTTTTAATTTATTACGTCCTTCTTCTACTTTCCTCTTCTCTCGTGAGGTCTGGATTTGAACTTTATCCTTACACTAGTCAAGTTCTACAGTTCTTCTACATCTAATTGTCCATCATATTTCTTAATATTTGTTATCTATATTTACTTTCTCTATTAATTATTAACATAGTTTTATATGACTCTATTATATTATACGTCTATTTTATTAATTATCTACCTCATATATTATTTTATTATGTATACGCTCTATTGTTACTCTTATCTTTATATACATTTTCAATAACCCAATTTCTTCATCTATCACTATCTATTCTATCACTCTTTTTTTTACTTTCTATATCTTATATTATCTTAATTATATTATATTTATTATATATATATATTAATATATCTTACATACTCATCGAGTTTCTGTTACGAACTTATAGTTTCCTGTATATCGTTACTAGTGAGTGTTTTGTTCATATTCAAGTTATAACTCATCTCTCATTTACAACTCCTTAAGCGTTAGTTCACTTTTCGATTATACTTATCTAAGAAAGTATTATCTAGATCGCACAACAACCTGGTATATTCTTATCTTCTCTATCTATATATGAAATTCTTAATAAATTTTTACGTGATTTCCTTTATATTTTTTATTATTATTTACAAGTGTTTTTTCTTCTTTTTCTTATTGTTCTTATATATTATAGTATAATATTATAGATGAGTATTTAGTAGTTTGGATTTATCATTATTCGATTATTTTACAGGTCATATATTTTATTAGGTATTAATCGTTCTTTTATGTATATGATACTCGGTTAGTCATGTTATAACATATGATTATTCTATCACTAATAATTATTTTTCCTCAAACTATTTATTATTTATATATTATATATATTAATTCTTATTATGATTATTACTTTTTATTATTTAATTATATTTATTATTATTTTTATTATATATAGTATTCATATTTTTTATTCTATATTATATTATATTTTATTATATAATATTTATTCTATTTATTTTATATATATAGTATTATATTTATTATTATATTTTTAAATCAAAGTGTAGCGAAGTTCTTGACTAACTACTAAGTTGAATTTGAATGTAGTTAGAATGTTATATATATATAGCCAATATTGTGGAATATGTACCCTTTATTTATTATTTTTTTAATTTATTTTAGTTATTTTATCTTCAATTAATATGTGATTTATATTCCTGATTATAAGTTGAATTTTGGATATAATGGAAATAATTAGTATTTATTTATATTATAATTTAATATAAAATGTTTTTAAATTTCTCATCTTATATATCTAATTATTAGAACTCATATGTAAAAATTATCATAATATTAATTGATTTCTATTATCCTATATATATCTTCTATTCTATATATCTATCTTCTGATACCACTCTATCTCTCTATCTCTTATCTCTAATCCTCCATTTCTTCGTCCTTCAATGCACGTTCTGTGTCTTGTTATGATCATCTAAGCGTACCATGTTTTTATTATACTATGTCATCCCTAATTTCCGACGAATATATATATACCATCACCAGAGAAATGGCTGACGTCAATAATTGTTTATTTCCTCTCTCTCTCTCGTCTCTTCCTCGTCCGTCCGAGCGTGATTTATCGAAATAAATTACATCATGATAGGCTGACGATGTCTTCTTATCTCTAAGATAAGAAAGAATTCCATTAATATAAAAGAAAGAGACAAGAAAGTCCGAGGGTCATACCCAGTCCTCTTACAAGCAAAGACAAAAAAAAACATAAACGATACCTTAAAAAAAAAGAAAACTTAAGAGTTCTAGAAATATATCGGCTAAAATTAAGGCCGCTTGCTCTGGAGCATACTTATTAATTACTGATAGCTTGTTTAAACCAAGAGAAACGTTCTAAACTACTAGCTACTTCTACTACTACTTCTACTACTACTTACTATTATCTTCTTATTACTTAAGTAATAGAATAATGAAAAATAATTTTGCGGCAAAAATACTAAAGAGTGTATAAAGTGGATTAGTCTACATATAGTACCGTTTTAATTCCTTCTTTCTTTCAATCAAAACTTAATCTTGCCAAAACACTCAGCACACCACCTAGATACACCTACACAAAAGCACAAAACAATAAAAAAATATCACACCAACACGCATCACATCACACAACACACACACACACACACACACACACCACAGAGATATATAATATACTATTATATATATTATAATATATATATACTATTATAATATATAATACTATAATATATATTGACGAGTAGTATATATATAATATATCTGAAGTATATATATATATATATATATATATATATAATATATATATGGTGAAACTAAGTAAAGTATAGCTCTCCATGATATCTCGAAAACTAAGATGAGTAGGTACAAGAAAAACTGATAACCTATATGGGATCAGCGGTATAGGAAATTTGGATTAGAAAAAGATGAATTTTTTTTTTGTTTTTGTTTTTTGAATTTTAGTTTTTTTTATCTTCCAAACTACGATAGGTACAAGAAACTAATAACATACTTTAGAATCAAATGAGATTAGTTAATGTATGAAAAAAGTTTTTTTTTAACTAAAAAGAATACGCCAGGTAAAAAACGCAAAGATCGCCAAGGAGTCCGGGGGTCCTCTCGGCTCGCTGGGGGACGACGGGGTAAGGACTATTTTCCCCCCTCCGGGGAGGGTCTCCGGAACGCCCGCTCTTTGGTGGTATGTGGGTGTCACGGGGGTTCCTCCGCCCTCCCCTTACGGGGTATGGAAACGACGTCCCCCCTGCATGTCCACCGTCGGCTCCGAAGCCCCCTAAAAAAAAATCTTATAACGCTGATTCCATATATGTTATTAGTCTTTTTATTCTACCTTGATCTAATAGTTTTGGAGAGTGTAAAAATTCCATGTTATCCAATGCTCACAAATTTCTGCTATACGCCTGACACTTCCATCAATATGTTAATCACGTATTTTCTTGTACCTATCTTAGTATTCGAGATATCATGCGGTAACCTTCGTTTACGGCCTAATAGTATATATATATACTATATATATATATAATTATATATTATATTAAATTATATTATGATATATAGTACCTATATAAGGGCTAAGTAGTACCGTTAGTATTAGTATATTTATATATAATATTATAGTATATTCATATATTTTATTTAATATATAATAATATATCTATAATATGACTATATTTACAATTGAATACCACCACTCACGGCAATGCCCTTTTCAAAAACGAGAGGGGGAAAAAGAAATTAAACGTAGATAGTTGTTAAGCTGAGATATAAAGCAGGCTTTGGAAGGATAAAACAAATTAAAAAAGGAAGTTAACGTTAGAAATCGTTTGCCTTGTCCGCCGCTAAAAGAGTGAAAGCAGAGTTGAAAGGTGGGCGCAAGACGCGGGAGCTCAGAAGATAGGAAGGAAGATTGCAAATATGTCCAGGGGAAAATAAAAAGATGGCAAGGAGATTCAGAATAAGGATGCAGATGTGGCTGGAAGGAAAGAGGTACCACAACGAGTGATCTTCGAGTCGTAAAATATTCATCCCCGCAAGATTTTCATCACGAGAGGAACAACGCCAACCATTTGTTAAAGATGGGTCGACGCGACGTGGTGTGAGCATTCGCCGAGAGGGTCCAATTGCTTCAGCAGCACTTGGCCGTTGTAAGAGCACCTATAGAAAGAGAGATAGGGCAACCAACGTCCACGAAAGGCACAGAAAGAGGGGTCACATGGAGTCAGTAAGTATGGGACAGTTTCTAAGGCTCTTAGCCTTAGCTTCAACTTTATCCAAAGGAGGGTGGACCGGATCCGCCCCAAATGTGGGAACAGTATTCTATCATACGGGGCGAATCAAGACCCTTTGATTATCAACATGGAGTACATCTGAGCAGAAGAAAAAAATTCAACCAATCTGAACAGAATTTCCCAGCTTTTTTGACGCCATTTTAGTAACCGATGTGATGTGAACTCTCCAAGACAATTGAATTGCTACTATATACTACTATATATATATATTATATATATATATAATAAATATATATATATATATTATATACGTATTAATATATAATCAATATATACATATATATATATATATACCGTATATATGATATATATTATATATATATATTCTATATTATATATATATTAATGATACCTAATATATATTTAAGGGTAAACAATGTGTAATATTCAGTAGTATCCTAATGTGATATATATATATAGGTATAATAATATCTAACATTGTTATATAATAAGCGTAGTTAGTTATGAATACCCGGTATTATAGGTAAATGTCAGTTAATAATATTAAATAAAAAGGGATATTGTTATACTTTATAGAATATATTTATATAATTTATATATAAATATATAATTATATATATTTAATATATTATATATATATATATATATATATATATATACTATATTACTATATTATATATATATGAGGTCAGAGGTTGGCACTATTTACCTGACAGTTGATAAAGCGTAGCTCTCCAATAATCTGAGAATTCGTTGGTCCTCGTTAGTTCTTCCAAATCCGGAATGTAAAGTCTCTTAAGCAGCGCCTCCACCTCCACCTCATCTTTGCTCTTCTTCCTTCGGAATGTCATGTCTCTCAAGCACCACCTCCACCTCATCTTTGGTCTTCTTCCTTTTGGTCTCCACTCCCAACACCTCTTTGCCTCTCTTCTGTAATCTATTATCTCAAGATAACCCAGCAGCCATCTTAGCTGAGCCTCTTCTGTTTTTTTTAAGACGGGGGCATACTAACACCCTCTAAATAATTCTTTTATTTCTCACTCTATCTCTTCTGCTCTTTTCCAGGATTGCTCTAAGAGGCCCCATTTATTTTATTTTATTTTTTTTTACAGATAAACACCACCGCTCACGGGCAGAGCCCTAATCTAGGAGGGGGTGTACTCAATTAACGTCTGAGCAGGACGAAGCCAAGCCCAAGGAGAGAATAGCTTACATTCTCCCAACCGACCAATTGCGAACCTGGGACCCTCGCTTTGTTTGACGAGTGCTCTACCAATGAGCTATCGGGCGCTTTTCAGCGACCTGCACTCTGCTTCTTGTCTTAGTGGTTATCGTCAATCACTCTGCTCCATACATTAATATCGGTGTTAAAATATTATCGAAAATAACCTTTTTTGCCTGTAGAGGCAGGCTCTTATCTTCCAACAATTGATAAAAAGCTCCCACACATCTGCCGTATTTGCTATTTCTCTCTGCGATGTCACCATCCACATCTCCTCTATCTCCAATACACTTAATAGATACTTAAAAGATTTAGCCACTTATATACTATTACCGTCGATATGAATATTTCTCCATCCTTCGCCCTCTTTATGATAAGTAGCCCGGTTTTGCTCTTATTCATCCTCATACCAGCCTCATCAAAACACTCAATCCATCTACTGAGTACTGTCTCGCAGTCTTTTCTTCCTACATTCCAGAATGCAGTAGCATCTGCAAATGTAAAAATGCTATACTCTGTTTCTCCTTGCGATACCTCTGTGAATCTCTGCATAACCTTGTCTAAATACGCCACAAACAACATAGGTGACTCTAAACCATCTTGATTAACTCCTGTTTTAACCTTGAAACGCCTCTCAATTTCATGTCCAGTACGGACTGTCCATGGGCATGACTTATAACTGCTCTCACCATTCTTTTGATCAGGTCTGCGAAGCCGACAAATTTTTTTCCGGCTCCGACTAAGGCTCCATCATTTTAAAATTACCCGGCTCCGACTCCGACTCTGGCTTCAGCACTTTAAAATTACCCGGCTCCAGCTCTGGCATTTTAAAATTGTCCAGCTCCGGCTCTGCAGTCCTGCTTTTGATATTCCGAATTCTCCTTCCATACACTTTCACAACTTGCTTCTAGGAACCAAACCGTAGACATTCTGCAGGTCTGTAAAAGCCACATTCACTCCAATGTTAAACTCTCATGTCTTCTCCACAATCTGTCTCAAACCAAAGATAATGTCAGTTGTACCTCTGCCCTGTCTGTAACAATGCTATTCCTTATCCAACTGTGGATCAATTCACTCCATCAATCTCTTCTTTATAATCCAATCATTCTTCATTACTTTAATGGTTTATTAGTGATATGATCATGTAATTTGATCAAGTGCCAGAATGTCTTTACCCTTATATACTATTATGATTTTATACATATATACCGTATATATATATATATATATATATATATATATATACTATATATATATAATATTTATATATATATATATAAATATTATATTAGTTATATATATATATATATATATACTATATATATATATATATATACTATTATACTGCCGTGTGTGTTTTTTTCTAGCACGGGTGCGGATGGATTCGAAGGCGGAGCAAGGAAAAAAAAATACTATATAATAAAGGGGTTCGGAGCCGGATGGAGCCGGAACCTGGATATTTTGAAAATGCAACACTCGGGAGTCGGAGCTGGGTATGAATGGAGCCGGAGCCGGAGCCGGAGCGGAGTGGGCATAAAAAAAAAGTCCGACTCCACGGCCCTGGTTTCTCGGTGGGAGAATGCTGGGAAATGTCCATCGTTTGTGAATAATTATCTCCTGAAGTAGGTTGAAGTTCTCCTGAAGGAGTTTGAGATTTTCCTGAAGAAGGTTGAGGTTCTCCTGAAGAAGGTTAGCGTACTCCTGAGGAAGGTTGAGGTTCTCCAGAGGAAGGTTGAGGTTCTTCTGAAGAAGGTTGAGATTCTCCTGAAGAAGATTGACGTTCTTTTGAAGAAGGTTGAGGTTCTCCTGAAGAAGGTTGAGGTTCTCCTGAAGAAGATTGAGGCGGCCTCAACAAAATTCAAACGAACATCTCACATTGAGTTCTTAACGGTGTTTTTGAAACGAGTTATTTTGTAAAAGTAATTTATTTGTCATCGGCAAATGCAATGAAAGTAATTAAGAGTTTTGCAGTTTCAATTTTCCGATTTCAAACTTTCAAAGGAAGGAAGGATGTGTGGGTGGGTGTATGTATAGTACTTGAGGGATGGATACACGAATGGATGTATATGGTGAGGGATGTACGTACAGATGTAAATGGATTTATCCATGGGTGTATATGTGGATAAGTATGTGAAGGACATATAAAAAAAAGAGATATAGGTATGGATGCAAAAGAGGGATGTCAAATTTGGATGTGTATGAGGGATGAATGTACGTATAGGTGTAAATGGATTTATCCATGGGTGTATATAATGGATAAGTATGTGAAGAACATATAAAAAAAAGGGAGAGATGTATGTATGTATACAAAAGATGGATGTCAGATTTGGATGCGTATGAGGGATGGATATACAAAGGAGAGATGGATAAACGAATGGATGTGTATGATGAGGGATGTACTTATAGATGTAAATGGATTTATCCATGGGTGTATATAATGGATAAGTATGTGAAGAACAAATATAAAAAGAGAGAGATGTATGTATGTATGGATGCAAAAGAGGGGTGTAAAATTTGGATGTGTTTGAGGGATGGATGTACAAAGGAAAGATGGATTTGTGGTTGTATATAGTTACTTAAAAATAAATGGTTTACCTATTCGAAGAGCTTTTAAAAATGATCATTACTAAGATCCTCAATAAAAGTGTTACAATTTCATCTCTATATTATTAATATTGCTGTTATTATTATTTTTATTATTAGTTTTATTATTATTTTTATTATTATTATTATTATTATTATTATTATTATTATTATTATTATTATTATTATTATTATTATTATTATTATTATTATTATTATTATTATTATTATTATTATTATTATTATTATTATTATTATTACTATTATTATTATTATTATTAATAGCGACAGAATCGCAAAGGCAAGGGCCCGGGTTCGATTTCCAATCCGGATTCTAGGGTAGCAATTACCTAGAGAAGTTCCCTCCTAGAATAGGGGTATGCCCGTGAGGTGCGAATTTTTAAATAAAAAGTCAAAAATTAAGGGATTGAGAAAATCTTATTTAAAACAATAAATTGAATCCGAAGAATAAATATTTACCATAATTTTCTTAATTAATAAATTGGTTAATTAATTTTCTTAATTAAGAATAAATATTTAGCATAATTTTCTTAATTAAGTTTAAATATTTAGCATAATTTTCTTAATTAATTAATTAATTTTCTTAATTAAGAATAAAAATTTAGCATAATTTTCTTAATTAAGTTTAAATATTCAGCATAATTTTCTTAATTAATTAATTAATTAATTTTCTTAATTAAGAATAAATATTTAGCATAATTTTCTTAATTAAGTTTAAATATTTAGCATAATTTTCTTAATTAATTAATTAATTAATTTTCTTAATTAAGAATAAATATTTAGCATAATTTTCTTAATTAAGTTTAAATATTTAGCATAATTTTCTTAATTAATTAATTAATTAATTTTCTTAATTAAGAATAAATATTTAGCATAATTTTCTTAATTAAGTTTAAATATTTAGCATAATTTTCTTAATTAATTAATTAATTTTCTTAATTAAGAATAAAAATTTAGCATAATTTTCTTAATTAAGTTTAAATATTCAGCATAATTTTCTTAATTAATTAATTAATTAATTTTCTTAATTAAGAATAAATATTTAGCATAATTTTCTTAATTAAGTTTAAATATTTAGCATAATTTTCTTAATTAATTAATTAATTAATTTTCTTAATTAAGAATAAATATTTAGCATAATTTACTTAATTAGTTAATTAATTAATTTTCTAAATTAAGAATAAATGTTTAGCATAATTTTCTTAGTTAATTAATTAATCAATTTTCTTAATTAAGAATAAATATTTAGCATAATTTTCTTAGTTTTTATCCTATTTACATCAAACAAAAAGCAAAATGCAGAATTTTATTAATTCTTAAGCGCTTATTTTATTAACTATGTTCTGTATCTATCCAATTATCTCTTTAGTGACAAAAGCTGATCTCAGCATTTCTACACCGTTTTAGGAGCTCGTCACATAATCTTTGGCGAAAATACTTGAAAATTTAACTAAATTCAAAGTTCTTTTTGTTAAAATGGGATTGGGCTAGTTTATACCATTTTTAATTAGATTGTTTTTTTTTTTATACTCAACCATTTTGCCTCTGGTCACGGGGAAAAAATTAAACAAAATGACTTAGTATACAGGGAAATTATCGAAATAAAAAAGGGGTAACTCTCCCAATCCCATAAGCCCTGAAAATTGCATAGTGATCAGATGTCAAAAATTTGGGCTTTGGTTAAAAGATTTGGGTATATCCTTTTTGGAAGCAGATGATGAAAATTCCTGTGATTGAAATTTAGATAATAGAACTATCATTGTGTTGTTCAATTTTCAAGTTAATAATGTGGATATGTGAAGAATTCCCAAAAATATGTAAAAAAAAAAATATGTAAAAAAAAACAAAAAAACAAAAACAGACGGATAAAGATGCAGAAAAAAACGCTCAAAGTTGGCGTATTTGTGTTCCCCATGCTGCATTTTGCTGTTGGTTTGATAAAAAATTATATGGAAATTAAAAAATATTTTAGTCAAATTTCACATCTACGTAATCTGCAATAAATTTCCAAAACAAGATTTACTCATTCCTTTTAATGCCACAAAATTTCAATTTCTTGGTGAGAGTCATGTAGTACATGACCCTTTTCTATTACAACTTTCATAAATATTTAAATTCTAGTATATTATATAACTATTTTCTTATTACAGATCACAATGTCTTCTACATTAACTAAATTTCGGAAGTTAAAACCAATGGAAGTGTTCTATGAAGTGATTCAGAGTCAGTTTCAAAACATGAAATCACGTGTTATTGGTTGAACTCTCGAGATCTCAGAAGGAGGTAGTCAGAGAACAGCCATCAAGAGGGCCCCTCATGATTTCTACTTTAGGTTAAGAAGTTTATACTTAGTGATATGTAAGGTTCGTAATTAGACCCTCTCTCTCTCTCTCTCTCTCTCTCTCTCTCTCTCTCTCTCTCTCTCTCTCTCTCTCTCTCTCTCTCTCTCTCTCTCTCTCTCTCTCTCTCTCTCTCTCTCTCTCTCTCAAATTTTATTGGAGTGAATTGTTGGGTATGCGAGGTGATGTTTTTTTTTAAACAGGATTTTGTACAAAAGAAGAACAAATCAAGGGAGGTCCTAAGGATTTATACTATACGTGGTCAAGCAGGACCATTGGTCGAATTAATTTCAAAGGAGTTTGATATTGTTTGAGTGAATGGTTGGGTTTGTTAGATTGTTTTTACGAAGAGATTATTCACTTCCAATCAGTATAAATTAGGTATTTCGAGATTGAAATTTCATATACTGTTAACCTAAGACACTTGCACTTCCCCGTGATTAAAATAACCTAACATGACCTAACTTAACCTAATCTAACCTAAAACAATTCCACTTCCCAGTGGTTAAAATAACCTAACCTAATCTAAAGTAACTTAACCTAACCTAAAACAGTTCCACTTCCCCGTGGTTAAAATAACCTAGCCTAACCTAACTTAACCTAACCTAACCTAAAATAGTTCCACTTCCCCGTGGTTAGAATAACCTAACCTAACTTAACCTAACCTAACCTAACCTAAAAGCTATTGGAAAACTTTGCATTCTCATAATTGTTTTTTAATATTTTATATTCATTTATTTTTTATATTTAATTAAAGTTTCAAAGTTCGTACTTGGGTTAATACCACCACAATCTATTCCCTTATAATTGGCTAAGTGTTTATATTAGTTATTTATTGAGTGTGAAATTTAAAGCATATGCGGATGATGAAGTTCTTTATAAATTTATGTATTTTTATGAAGACGCGAATGTTTCTTTGACTCACTTTGTGTACTCATTTATCGCCCAAGCATGACGAAGCCAAGCCTAAAGGAGAGAATAGCTCACATTCTCCCACCCGACCAGTTGCGAACCTGGGACCCTCGATATGTTTGGCGAGTGCTCTCAAAAAAATTTCCTTTCGGCAGGCGGGGGTAAATGACTGTGATCAAAAAGTCTTGCACTTCAAGTTTAGATACAAATTTCAAGTTTATATAAAAAAAAGGTGTTTATTTATATGAAGGGGAGGTTTATGTCACATCTGTCCTCTATCCATAAAATTTCACATCCAAATAATAATAATAATAATAATAATAATAATAATAATAAATAATAATAATAATAATAATAATAATAATAATAATAATAATAATAATAATATTTGTACGATGATAATAGTACAAACCATATCAATATTGCTATTACTAATAATGATGATAAATATCAACTTAATATTATCATTGTATAATAATAATAATAATAATAATAATAATATATAATAATAATAAATAATAATAATAATAATAATAGATATAACTAATAATCTAATACATAATAATAATAATAAAAATTATAATAATAATAATAATAATAAAAATAATAATAATAATAATTTTTCTATCAATATTTTTATAATAACATTGCAGAAATATTGATGTCCTCCATTTAAGCATCCAAAAAGAAAATGGCGAATTTTGGTTTTACAAAATGAATGAAGAGAATATACCTTTGGAGGTAATTTCTTTTCATTTTTAAAATATATATGTTATTAAATTTTGGTTTTGAATCTGCCAATAATTTATAGTATATTAGAAGCAGTTTTGGCATTTCAAAAACTAATTTTAGTTTTATTTAAAATAAATATATGAAGTTGATAAGCAAAGAAGCATACTTTTGCCTGTAGTTGCTTAAAAATAAATAAACTACCACTGCTACAGAAATATATAATAACCATTTCTTTTCTTTTATTTTTTTCTTTCTAATTCCTATTCCAGTCCTTCACCAAATTCAAGTACTTCTAAACTCTCACACTTCAACTCTCAAACTTATTTAACTTCCTCCGATTTTACCACAAGTTTTTTACCACCTTCCCTTTGGCCCTACTCAAATTCCTCTTTTGTCTGAAGCTTCACCTAAATTCATTTACCAACTGGTTCAGTTTTCACCCAAATAACTTTGGAGTCTTATGGCCCCAATTTTATACCAGTAATATTTTAACCCATTCAGTCATAGCTAAATGGCACTATTTATCCATTACCATTTAGTAACCTAAATAAGTAAACGCTAGCCTTGTACAGTCTGCTAATTCCTTATAATTTTGTGTCTATTAAAACATAATAGTAGGTAGTCTGAAATATTATTTTATGTTCACACTCGAATAAATTGAAATTACATTGCTAGATAATAAATGTCGTGGTGAAGTTAAAATAATAAGGTCTAAATATTATAATATATAATTAAGTATATAATTTATTTATTGACTATTAATATATATATTAATTATATATATAATATATATATATTAATATATTAATATATATCAATATATAATTCCCAATATTATTCACTCATCGATATCACATTAAGATATAAAGAAACTTATATATATATATATATATATATATATATAAATATATATATTATATATATGTAATATATATTATATATTAATTAATATAATATATATAATATATATTATAGTATAAGGCCTTAAACATAATTGTACAAAAATATCAAAATAAATTAATATATTAATTAAGTTTATACCTCCTTTATTTTACAACTTAATTATAAACGAATAAAGAAAATTTTTAATTTATAAACTACACTAATGGATTTAATTGTAATGAAATGGTTACATAATTAATAATAAATATTATCGATATATACGTTATACCTCTAACAATGCTTTGTTGACTAAAAAGATTACTTTGTAGAGAATAAGACTCAAAAACTGGTGAAGATGTTATTGAATCTGAAAGAATTGTGAATAATTAAAACCCTATAGTGGGGACAGATGTTGTTTGTTAAAACAGATTATGCTGAACCAGAATGACATGGTACTGAGAGAGGCGTCTGATAAGGTTGAATATTTGCATAAATCATTCTGCGCCCCCTATTGTAAGCTCGCGCGCAATAACATGAACAAGAACACACACAATGACCTGCATTCGTGATTTTCTGTGATATCGGAAAATCTCGGAAATTTAAGACACACGAGTAAATATGACTCGCGTGGTGGAGAGAAGCAGCTCCGGAGGAGGTAAGATCACATTATGTATTCTTATCGAGTTAATCATTCTCTACAGAGAAATACCCGCGAGAGTGTAAATAAGCACGAAATTTATATTACTAACTAGAAGTATACCATTACTTCGTGTCATGAAATATACCTAAATTACCGAATTCGAATGACATAGGAATTGATTGAACCAGAACTTACCCAATCCTAAATAAAAAATACCAAAGCACCTATTGAGATATTGATTGAAATACCAATGCTAGCTTGGCTGTATTTTCATAGTCAAAAATTTATATAATATATATATATATATATATTAATATATATATATATAATAATATTATAATATGATAAATACTATATAAATATAATAATATATTATAATATATAAATAAGTATTAATATAAATATATATATATTAATATATATATAATATATAAATATATATATATATATTATTATATTATATATTACAAATATATACAAATTTTAGACCTAGGTATATAAACACACTTCACTGCATTGATAAAGAAGCATATAAGAACTACAAAATTAATATATAAATTGTGCACTTTTGCGTATAATATATTGGTCTGATGCAAAAAACAATAATCATCTCAATTAGTCTACAAAATATACCAATATCGTATAACAGGGAAATATATGAAATATATTTTATATCAAATTAACGTCCGAATTTGAAGATAAACACCACAGGCACAGATAGTGTCAATATGTATGACGAGAATGAATGTGAGTCTTAATAATTATATTAAATAGAGCTTGTATTGTTTATTATCATATATATATTTAGTTATAAAAAAAAATCTCAGCTGTAAATAACAGAGCTGATTCATTTATAACGTAGATTCTTTTCCTCACTGACATCTTTGATATCTGTGTCATCTACAGTATTATGTAACTATATTCATTGTTCCTACTCCAAGAATTGATGGTACAGAAATATTGCCTACCTTATATTAATATATACTAAATGGCATGTGCGCATATAGTGTACTACATTTACTAGCCATTGTATACTTAATATACCATGAATTTCTGACTGATCCCCCTTACCTTCTTCCCGTATTTCAAAATTAAAACTTACCGAGATTTCTAGCCTAAGAGAATGACGAAAGAGAGAATTACTAAAACCCTCAGATTTTTGATAACTGCGTTGTGTGATAATATTTTTCAAAACGGCAAATTTAATATATAATATAAACATAGAGAAGAGAGAACTGTAGAGGATGCAGGAGGAGAGAGTGGAGAAGAGGAGATAGAGTTATCATCTTTCACAGTGAGGCCTCGTAAATTAAAAGGATGTAACGTATTTTTATTGTGTCTGAGGCCTTTAATCACAGTTAACACATAGATATGAAATAGATCCTTTTCTATTAAATTTTGCCCTTTTTTTTTAACTAAAAAGATACCAAAGGTATAACCGCAACCGGATGGCAGAGAGTCGGGGGTCTCTCCCGGCCTTCGGGGACTACGGGGTATGGAACGTAATTCCCCCCTCCGTGGA
>JABUQX010087901.1:32500-52665 GCA_015478945.1 Trachelipus rathkii
GACAATTCGGATTATATTAGATCAACAAGAACTAATAACGTATTATAAATACTTATATGTATAACAATTATTTTATTTAATTTGTTATATAAAATAAATAGAGTAAGTGTTTTTATAATATTTTAAACCTATTAATAAAAACAAAAAGATTGAGAAGCTGAAGAGATAATATAAAAAACTTTTGTGACAATTCACGCCATTGTCCTGACACACATGTTTAGTAAAAGAGAAAATATATGATAATTGTATATATTGATGCCGTATTTGAAGTAAATGTATACAGTAGAGTAATGCCGTAACACTATTCTATTATTCCCTAGAAATACGAGAGAGATGAGAGATGTATATAGATCACCAGAGGAGCGGCAAAAATTTGACGTTTGCGAGAGACTGCTTACGTGCTACGTAGCATAGCGTCACACTATTACTGAAGGGCTTTTGGGTGCAAAACAGAGTATGCACTATTGTTCGCCGAATACATCTATGGACTGCCGAATACACGCAAAAATGTCGATATGTCTCACAGAGCCCGAGTTTATGCGCACTGATACTGTTACCGATGAATCGTAAAAAACATAAAAGGCAGCCGGAAACACGTTGTTCTGCTCCACGTTGTTAAAAATCCTCGATTTCGAGGGTAATTTATATCGAGAACGGGCTGCAGAGCTGCGAAAACTGGAGACGCACCTTTTAAACTTCAATCGAAAATACATGAAGCACAGCATCTTTTGACAACAACACGTATTGATCGCAAAATTCGCTGGTGGTCCCATCGAAATCCTCTAAATAATTTAGTTAAACTTTATTACTGAGGGATACCGTGAGAGAGTGAGACTAATCCCCCCCTCCAGGTGTATCTCTCTCGTGCAACTGAAAATCCGCTCTTATTGGTCTTTGGGAGTAGTCCGATCTAGTAGGGTTCCTAGCCTGATACATCCCAGAGTATTTGCGCGGTGTTAGCATATTAAAATACTAGTTCACACGCCTCACCAATCGCAATCCTCGCCCACTCTTCCATGGTACTGCCGAAGGATCTTCCGCATCGCGCTCTACAAATAGGGATTTATAGAGTTATAATGTAGATCTCTTTTTTTCATCCGACTATTGCGCCATTCCGCATTCGAGCTATTTATGACACCACGGAGCATTGCAATTCTGCAACAAATGTCTTCTCCAGGAATAGAACCTGCAAGATTTGCTGAGAATAATTCATGTAGTCCGCCATTATATATATAGTAAAAAAAAATAGGCATTAAACCAATTAGGTAGAAACTAGGAAAAATTTTAGAATACGACTAGTGGTTAAACGGCCCGATAAGTTCCAAGTAGCCCTAGTTACAGATATTAGATTATAGTATATGAACAATTGTATAACAATACACCCTTTATAAATATTCTATAATTATGATATAGTTAATCTTATTTATAATTATGTTATACCTTACTTAAAAGGTACACAGCAAAGAAAATGTCTCAACAAATGTCATAATATATTGACAAAAGTTTAACTATAAAATATATCAATGTCAAGATTTTGGAGCAAGATATATACCATATTCCTGAAATATGTTTTATGTAAACAGATTATTGGAGTTTGTTAAAACAAAAGATATTATTCTCCGACAGCAGCCTCAAAGTATGAAAGTATATATATCTCCGCTATTTAATTAATGAATTATCTACCATTGAAATTGCGAGGATTTAAACAACCGGCGCATTTTACTCTTTACGTTTGTTTAACATTGTCGCTACTAAACTAAGGAAGTTTGTGATAAGCTATTTCGTGTAATTATATCGGGCTATTGAAACGATTCACACCATTTCGTGCCTTGTCTGTGTGCGCCCGCTTTCCTTTTCATATCAAATGTTACGATATTCACAGATAGGCTGCGCAGGTAGTGAGTCTTTTCTAAACATGTATAAACACTACACCAGTCAAAAAATAAATCCCATAATTGATCTGATCATAAGTATATCAGTACCAAGTTTAATAAATATCTATAGCTGCGTTATTTGTTCCAGAATACACTATCGAGTACATGACAAGTCCACTGCAGAGTACGGGCACATGATGGCACGCAACTAATAGCTAATATCTAGGGTAGTTTATTTACGTTAATTTCCCTATATAAAATCACGTTATCCTCACACACATAAACGTCCAGTCAGTGAAGCCCTGAGTTGTAAATCCTCGATTTTCACGGGAATTAGTCAAACGGGTCTGAGCTGCTAGGTGAAATAGGATACTTATAGTTTTACAAAACAAAATTATTACTTTGAAAGAAAATTTAAACATGAATGTCGGAAAATTGAGCTTGCCAAAGTTTTTTTAATATTTTAGTTATAACTTTTATAAATTAAGTAATACTAAATAATAGTTAATGCAAATTTTCAAAATAGAGATAATATACACATATGATAACTGTGACCTTTATCTAGAAGGTACCTAGATGAGATCATCTGATTACATCCTAGATCTCTACTGATGCCTAACCCAGACAGGCCGTCAGACCGCATCCGAGCCGTACTCTACAGGTACACTTAAACCCACAACCCTAATTACTTATACCTAATATATATACACTGCACATTTATTGATTATAATGTACACAGCTTTTGCACAAGTTGCAAGCGAAAGAGCACGTTTTTCCTTTCTTAGAGCAGGCTAGGCACTTTTGCAGCACGGATCTGCGGCACTCTAACACTAGTGCGCTCATCCTGAGTGAAACACGCTACAGCTATAATATTTTTTTGGTAAAAAATCTTTACTCTGATCAGATATTTTCAAGATAGTTTGATATACTTTTAATTTTTTTGGCCAATATATATATATATCAACCTATATTTACTTCACAAATTATATACCCTAAAGCCTAATAAGTGATTATTTATTAAGAGCGTTATTTTTATTATTTTTTATTATATTTTTTTATAATATTGTAAGAAATACTACTATTTATAAATAATAATATAAAGGATCAATATAATATAAATAATAATTATCCATGTAATATATGATAGTACATACTCTATGAGGGTAGGAGCTTATCACCCCTGATTATTATTTATAAATATCTATTTAATATATATTAAAAGATACTTAACACATAAAAATAATATATATATGAGAATATTAAAAAAAACTATAAACGTGGCAGGATCATGCTTATAACCAGCACACAATAATGGACATAAAAACTTGGTCCTAGGTGAAATTTGTTAAAATATGCATCAACTCTTCAATATTATTAGCGATCGTATTTCATACATACATATATTCTTAATACTATTCTATAGGAAACAAATGATTAACATATTAATAATTTACTAAATATTTTTTATAGGGGGAATATGTTATATTTAAAAAATTAATAATAATACTACTAATATATTAACTATATAAATAATAAATTAAAAATGTACAAGTATAGTCCACCCTAAAAGATAATATCGGCTAAGAGCTCTCACAATAAGTCTTGCTCATATAGTCGCAAGTTATATTAAAAAAGATTAAAGTGTTCTGACGAGTAGAGTTAAACTATGCCCTATCTCACTATAAAACCAAAGAATTAACAGTTCTTTCATGATAAAACTATCAAAAATAATTATATCAAGTATTATTATGGTATAAAATTATACTATATATATACACCAAATTATATTTTTAAGTGAATGTTTCTACGGACGTAGTAAATTTAGTAGTAACTGTCATCTATATGAGGGAATAGATCTTAAGGAAGGTATTTAGTATTATTCGAATTAACCTAGGTATAAATACCTTACTAATTATAATATATATATACTATATATATATTACCGAAAATTGCATAACCATTACCATCTCATAATTGCAAGTAGTTAATAGTGCAACCTTTAATATAGGATTATTCTATATTTATAGATTTATATATGGTAGCAGCGGTATGCTGTCCCAATTATATTAAACGTACCACTATATATGATTATTTATTTCTTCAGTGGGTAGCATTTGATTCCACAAGGTAGACTATAGACATATATAATTTACTAAGAACTTTTAGAAATATTTATGTAAAATGTGAATATTCTTGAGACTATCTGAAAATGTGTCAATAAATATATTCAAATCCATTCATAATACTGTCACATCATCATCTAATTTCACTTAGATCAATTCACGATAGCCATATAACATATTTTCTTCTTGATAATGTCCACATTACAAGGTTTCTTTTGATAAACACAATAATTTAATCTTTAATCTAACGATAGAAGATTAATTTATTCAATTTATAGAGAATTATTGAGAAATTAATTTTTATTCAAAGAATTAAGAATTTGAGTTTGTTCTTAAACTGACTGTCACAGATTGATAGTAAATATATATATGAATAAAAAATATGTTATTCTATTAACTAGTTAAAATTTTTATTCTATTTCCTCACTCAGAAATAAACAGTGCGCGTAGTGAAATATTATCCAACGAGACCTTGTGCACACAATAGTAGCATCCCAGACATGACACAAGTATGTGAGTTTTACAAAAAGATTGTCTTGTATGCACACATTTAAATTTTCCAAACTTGAGTTGTTCACAAATAATTATTACTTCTAGTATATTTTATTCACTACGGATATAAAGAAATAATGATTACCCGCTTTCCTTTTACATAATACATTTGTAGTATTCAATATTATTTATAGAATAAAGCATTCCAATCTCTATGAGCTAATAAAGATAATACCTTTTAGAGATTCCACCTTTAGTAAATATACTAATTATGGTGAATAAATATAACTGAACCCTGATTGTGTACAAAATAAAAAAATATGTAGTTAAAGTTATATAATTAAATACGGTATTTTCAAAAAAAACTTAAGTCATATATTGCTATTTCAATTCTGTTGTTAAAGGAATAGGAGAAATATATTTATTTGAGTATACCAAGTAATGGTCAAAACCTTTTTTTTTTTTAATATTTGAAAAAAAGCCAACATCACTCTGGTAATTTTGTCTAATATAAAAAAAACAGGGTAAATTGGTACCCACACAATCAGACAAAACCGACGGAGCTTGCCCTCACGAAGCTGCATTGGTAGATAATTATATCTAGACAGTGAATTTTGTAATTAGTGCGATATGACGCCTTATCTCATTTGTAGGATAATTTTCGTAAAGGAATTCTATTAAATAGGATATAATTTGCGCGATATTTTCAGAAAAAATGATTTTATCGTTTAAATAAGTACCATAGAGTATTTAAAGAAAATTATATTCATTTAGATGAGACGCATAGACTAATTATAGATAAATATGACAGAAGCTTGCGCAAATTAAAAACAAATATAATTATTCTTATATTAAATCAATTTTATAAACTTATCAAACTTAACATCTATAATGTCAAATATCTAATATTTTATTTATATCAAGTTTTCGTTTCTATGAGAACTTTAAGGAGAAATTATAAAATATAAAGTAATAATATAAAACTATTAATTATTAATAATTAAATAAATATTTACAAATTTGACTTTATTTAATAATAAATATTATTTAAATTATATTAATATTAAATATTAAATATATTATTATTAATTATTATTATTAATTATATATTATTTATATATTTTTATATATGATAAAAGTAGAAGCTAAAGGAAGATTATGGGGAAATTAATAGGTCCACAATTAAATAAATTATATCAACTACTTTAGTTGTAATAAGGTTTTATGAGAGAAAGTTATAATTATATTAGTGATGCACCGGAGAGTAAGAAATGTTCCAGTATACCGAGAGAGTGAAGGCATGTGAGATTTCTAATCCAGGTTAAGTAAGTTGATGTAATGGCATCGCGTGGACAGAGAAATGAGAAAAGTTCTTGCTCACTTAATTTTATAACTATAAACCTTATTTTAGTAGTAATAAATAGTAATTATAGTCTTCAAAATTGCTGTGATATTTCTTTATGAGGTAGAGCTTGAGGGATATGTACCATAGTTAAGATAAAGTAAAAGTGAGGTAATTGTTTTTAAGAAATATGAATTTTATTTATCAATCACATTACTATGATTGTTCATAACATTTTATTAATATACGTTTTATATATATTAAAATAGTATAATCCTTAAAAAAATTTATTATCAATATTTATTATAGGTAGAAAAAGTTTACAAAAATCATATACACTTATTACTGGTACACCTATAACCTTAATTTTTTTTATATAATTAATTCATTAATTAATTACTATTATTTATTACAATTAATTATAAAAACATATTATAAATATGTCCTCATATAAGGAAAAAAAGAGACATCTCGTGAAGCTAGAGTGAAATTGATCTATAACGCATAATTTTATATTCTTTATTTTAAGTCGCACCCATTCCCTCGGATCCTAAACAAAAAGTATGAAAATGAAACAATAAAGAAGAAATTTGAAATATCATAAATTCATCTTAATCTTTTTAATTATTTGTATTCCTAAAGTAGCTTAAAAATCGCGTATTGATAATACATGGCTGAACATTATACTTCCGTCGCGCAAATTCCACGACACTTGAGGAAATATGGAGTAAGTAAACTTATGAGAGCGAATCGAGAAGAGGAGAAGAGAGAACGCAGCGAGAAAAGAAGAAGGAGAGATACAAGAGAGTATGAATGAGAGAGCACAAAAACCTTTACTGGATCGATCTTAGAGAAAAGAAGAGAACATAGAGAAGACAGAGAATGAGAGATGATGATGTAGGAGATGATAAAAGAAATATTGAAATCTTCGAGGAGGAGAAAGAGTGGCCAAGAAAAAAGAGAAGCATGAGATGAGCGAAAGGAACAGAGAAGAGAGAGCAAGACAAAATGAAGTGGATCCAATGGTCGCAGAGAAGAGACGAGAGAGAGAGAAGAGAGAGAGACGCAATATCATCGACTTATCATACCGTCTATTAAAAAGATTGTGCGTTACAGCGCAATACACTGTTTGAAAAATAAGCACTGATAGAGAACAGAAAGAAATGAGGGATTAATGAGAAGAGAGGAAGAGAGGACACGAAAGTAGTACGTAATTAATCGAAAGAATATAGAAGAGGAGATGTAAGATAGAGATGTGGGAGGACAGAGTCAGCGAGAGAACCGAATGAGCTGTAATGATATGGAAAGAAGAAACGAGTAGAAGGGAATGTGAAAGGAGGAAAGAAGTAAGAAGAATCTGAGAAGAGTGAGGAGTACGCAAGCAAAGGAATATGATTAATTGAAGGAGAAAAAAAAAAGGAGAAGGTTACAGAGAGAGAAAGATTTAGAATCCCGAAAGCGAAAAAGAAAAAGAGAGAAGAGTAAAGAGAAGAAGAACGCAAAATGAACGACTAGTCGAAAGACGAACGTGCAAGAAATTCAAGCATAATCATGTAACATCAAGGAAGTAGTTAGGGAGTATATGCACATGCATTAAGTGTGAACAATTGATAGCTTTAAATAATGTTATGATTCTTCAACTCTTGGGCATTGCGAGTAGTTGATAAGAGAGCGAAAAGGTAAGCACGAGTGGAACATTACAAATTTTTAGTTAGTGAGATTAGTTGAATATTCAAATTCACGGAAAAAAAACGAAATATGTCTTAAAGTGTTGATCGTAAGACTACTTTAATGCAGCTGAGTATATTATAAAAATAAAAGAAAATATTACATATTTGACCTACAGAATAATCGAGCACACAAAACCACTTTATTCATATTGAGTAATGAGAGAGAGATCACAGTTTTTAAAAAGCGGCAGTACTTGTATACTGACTCCCATAGAAGCAAAATAAAAAGCTTCTAACTATTGATTTTCTCAAACGAGAGACCAATTGTAAGAATATTTAATTACTTTTATTGTACGAGGAACAAAATATGTAGGTCTATTTCCCTATTAGAATGATCACCAATTGCTACAGTACTAAACTAACCGAATTCAAAACAATCTTATTTCCAAACACCACAAGCTTCAATCCAACTGAGTTGAAACAGATGAATTCAGTCATAGTTATATGCCTGGCAAAGGATCAGTACCTCTGCGCGACAAGAACAAAATAGGATTTGCCATAATTTATTTATATTAATATATCTTTACAAATCTAAGATATCTTTATATATAGCAAATCATCATTAGTAAAGCTAATCCGAATGACTATAAATTAGATATTGTTATACATAACTATACATTTAATGAAGAATTAACTTTAAAAGAGCGAGTGAATGATTGATGTTGATATAATTATCATTATTGTTATATATTAATAACTACTGTCAGATTTAAAGCATTGCAAAATAATTTAGTACAAAAACTTGGAAAGGTAATATGCGGTGTAAGTAAAACATAAAGATGAACTTTTAGAACATTTTAATGTTATACATAAAGAACGTTATTTGAGGTTACGCATTAAAATAAAGAGTAATAGATAACTTTATGTACATTGCAACTAGTTCTAAATCCACAATACATAAATTGACTCCCCTTTGAATTTATATTGATCAGAATATAAACCAAAATTTATGCCAAAAGAAAGAAGTTAAAATAAACTTATTATTTATAAAAGCTAAAGAAATATATAATACATTAATAAGTTTAGTATTCTGATGAACTAAAATGATGAATCAAAAGATCAGTAACCTTAATTAACAGATATTCATCAAATTAAAAAAGAATACGTGAAAAATGGAAAAGCGAAGCAAGATATTGCGTATATCAAAGACCCAAGTCTACATTAGAGATTTTCTTGGAGAAAGTGCTTTGGATGACATGCCACAGAAGAGAAAAAATCAGTGATTCCAAGTAGTAATAAATGAAAAAGTATTAACTATGCTAGACCTCCAATAAATCCAAATCAAGTGAGTGTATATCTTATATTGAATTAAGTTATTAAGGTAGAAAATAAAGTTAAAAATGCAAACGTAGTGGATGACATAGTCATGTGAAAGAGATAAAAACAAGCAATTTAAAATGGAATTATATGAAAATACTATTTCTAAATACCTTAATGTGGTGTGAGTAATAGGTTTTGTTTGAGCAGCGGCGCACTTTTGGAAATTGAGCACTTAAGAGGAGCAGAGAGTTATGCTGATTTCCATGGACTATGTGCTTATTCAGTGGTGTAGTAGAAGGAAAAGCTAACTCTTATCCTGAATTGCATCTTACCTGAATTAGATAGGAATATCTCTTCTGCTCCATCCTCATTGTGTATTAGCGAGAGAAATGTTTTACCACACCGAGTGGAAAAAGTTTTCGTACCGAACCTGAGAACACGAATCATGCCACCACTTTCTTCGCGAAGCAGAACTAGAAATCGACGCTAGATGTAGATCGTGTCATAAGTTGAACACTAGAGATAGTTCCAGTAAAAATAAGAGCATATAGTAGAAAATTTTGAGAATATGATGAAATTAGTTATCAGCATTATAAAAGATGAAAATAATGTGTCAATAAGCATAGTTAAAGCTTTCACTATCTAAGACTGATTAAACGTTTTTACATACAAAGAAATAATCGTGTAATTATAACAAAAAAAAATATACTAAAAAAATATTGATGATTATCTTATGATTACAGAATAAATGGGAGAGATAAAAGACAGCTGTTACAGGGTTGAAAATGTTTCGAATGCACTATATATATTATAAAAGTAAAAAAGGTTGGATGTGTAATGTGAGTAGATCAAGAACACAATATCACTGTGATAAGGAAAAAATGAAGGAGTTGGACTTTGAGAATAAAATTTAAGTGAAGGATATATAATTTATTCCGAGGAGGTTAAACTCTAGAGGAAGATGAGGAGGAGCGGAGGTGAGAAAGGGTAGGTAATTTAAGTTTTTATATATTGATAGAAATGAGTAAAAAATATATATATAATGATAAAAAATGTATGCTATATAATTAGATATGTAAGTATTTCGAATAGAGTAATAATGTAGTGAGGTAAATTATGTTAGAAATTTTATGTAGGGGATAGAAACTATGAGGTTATTATTTATAATTATTGATTATCTCGAGTTATGATGTACAATACACAGTAAATATATTGGAGAGCTGCAGTATGATAGAGTGTAAGGAGAAGTAATAAGATTTTATTAGGGTGTAAGTTTAGTATAATGTGAGATATAAAATGATTATTTAGTGAGAGAATAAGTTTTCGATAGGGTAATATTATATGATAATATATAAAAAATTATTTTTATTTAGGAGATATTGATGAATTGCAGTAGTTAGAATTGAATTAAATCAACAATAAGAAATGGGTAAAATTAATATAATGCTGACCATTATTGAGGTAGGGTGAAAAAGTAGAAATGATATATATGGAATAAAAGTTATCTATATTAGATAATTAGTTGTATGATAAGATAGATATGATTAGTATGTGAGTAAATAACTTGAGGTTCTAAAGAAAAGTTAGAAAAATGCATAAGTATATATATATATATATATATAATATATAATATATATATATATACCATGGAAGAGTGAGTATATAGACTGGGAGGGTGAGGTAGACATATATTGGAATTATGTGTTGATATATTAATAATATAATAGAAATAGTAGAGGCAGGTTAACAGTAATAACAATAATGTAATAATATATATATATATGTATTCAGAATTGGGCAAGTATAGGGGGTTATTTATTATACTGATCTAACTATATATTTGTGGTTGCCTTAAGTTAAAGGGGTAAGGAGGTAAGATTGTAGATACGAGTTTAGAGAAAGAAGAAGAAACACACACACACATCCATGAAGTCAAGAGTAAAAGGTGCAAAATATAAATTAGATGATTCACAATATCAATTCTGAGTGTATGAGCGAATTTTGTATTAGCTTCGGGAAGATGAAAGTGTAGTTTATGAATAGCAAGGTATACTCGGAAGTATGAGTGTATTTAGGCAGGCGGATATTCTCGTAGAATGAGCCAGAGGCTGCTGGAGTACTTGTGATATATTTAGTGTATTATAGAATATTGTCATGTAGAGAGAGAAGAGCGCGATTAGATATTACAATATATATCGAGGATATTAGTAATCAATTTGGAAAGAGGCCATGCACAAGGAAATATGTTCTTAGTCTATTATCACTAAAGGTTTACAGGAGCAAAGTTATATAGTGTAATAGGATGAATTTTGATGAGAGTGTGAGTGAAGTGTGAATATAGAGTATGATGAAAACTTAAAGAGAGAGAAAAAAAGAGGTCTTATATAGCATCCAGGAGCAGCACATATGGATGAGTGACCAAGATATAGAATATAGTCTGAAACAATTAGTGAAAAGCTTAGCAGAGAATAGCTAGAAGGAATGTTGAATGAAAGGCGCGTTAAGCAATAGCTTAGAGTGCGGCTCGAGTAGAGTGAGATGGCTGAGCAAAAAGTAATATTGGCAGAGTATGTATCAGAGTAATGTTATTAATTAATCACTTGTAGATTGTAGTAAATGTACAGATAAAGTAAAAAATAGTAGACTCATACTAAAGTGAACATAATCATGTTTTGTTGTGCTGAGATTAAACCAAGGGCGCGAGTTTTTTAGAGACTATTCTATCTTGAATGCTCAACATGAATAATGAAAGATAACACCAAAAAAGGGAAGAAATGGAGCGCTCTTTGAGGATGATAAATGCAGAGAGGGTAGTTAAGAGTGATTCTTGAATAGAGGAGGAGGAAATTATAGTAGGTGACTTCATAGTTAACTGTAGGATAATGCAAATATAATGAGTAGAAATTGAAAGGTAATAAGAATGGGGCGAATATTGTTATAACACCGTAATAATGTGGTATTTATATTTATTGTGAACAGTGGTTCGAATATAGTTTGAGGATGTTCGACTGATATGAAGTCTTATCTGTAAAAGCCGTTAGGGAGATATCATCCACTTGAATACGCGTCTAAGAGAATTCTTATTTCTGGCTAGCGTTCGCGTTCATTAGGTATTGCGAGACGTTGAATCCTTCTAGACGAATTCAGAGATGCTTGGATTCACATCCGAATCCTTGCTTCGTATGATAAGCGTAATTCAAAGATGCACTGAGATTCAATACAAATGAACACTGAAGATCCCTTTCGTTCGATGAGTTTGTATTTCGAGAGGTTTTGATGTCTTCCCTGAACTTGCCTCGTGCCAATTGTCGCGTCGGATTCATCCTCGAGTCTTTTACCTTATACAATGGCGATTCCATATCAAGATAGGGAGTACAGATTCCTACTAAAATCCTCAGTGTTTCCTAACTTGGAACCATTACCGGTCAGTGTCATGTTATTCAGTTAAGCTGACATAAATTTATCTATTCGAGATCAGATTGAGTGTGAGTCGCTGCAAGATAGGGCTGATTCGCGCATGATTTTATGACAATGAAGCTAACTTAGTTAGGAAAGCGTTCAGTTTCCACTGGCTCTTATAATGAGTATTTCCTGAATGCTCCTATAGCTATGTCTGACTCATGGAAGCAATGCAGTTTTAAATCACTAGGAACCTTTAACTTGTCTCTCCAAGTGTATTAACTAATTCTATTTAGAAATAATCGTGTTATATTAATATATAGTTGTTGGTGGTGTTCCCGTAGGACTCGTGGTAACATGTCATTAAAAGCGGTATAGATCAGGACGCGTACCCAAACGCATATATGAATTGTGTGGGCATAGTAGTCTGATTATGTAAAGATAAAGACTTTTATTTATGGAGTGCCATTTCATAGTCTGTCAGTAGTAATAGGAAGTTGGTCTATGGATTATATGAGATAATATATCATATATCTTGAATCTATCGAGACGCAGCTATCGAGAGTTTAACGGAATGATGTAATCATATCGTGAGAAAGCGGTGCGACGGAAGAACTAAAATTAGTTGCTTAAGGATCATTTAAGTCTGGGTTCTGAGGAGTAAAAAAGCTATATATTTGGTTAATTCCAAGTCGATATTCACATTCTATCAAGATCACTAAACGACTGCTTGTGGAGAAAGGTCATCAGAAACGTCATTCAAGAGTCGTAGCAGGCCGGAAACGAGGATCAAACGTGTGATAGACTAACGCGTCGCTCCGTTAGGGAGAATAATTATGCTGAAATTTCTCCGAGCTGGATTAACAAGAGCAATACATATGATGGGAGATATACAAGAGGGTGGTTGCGGTGCATGAGTACATAGTATGGAAGCCTTCAAACACACTATCGTGCTTTTGAACATGGCACGAGAAACACCTATAACATTGGTAGCGTAAAATGTAGCTCGCTGGATAGTATAAAATTACTGGTTATCAAATTCCGATGAGATATTTAAAGAGACCATATTATCATTAATATGCGAAGCTTCATATCCTAAGCTCCTAAGATATAGGTAGGCGAGAGGAAGGTAACTACTTAGGAGGGGAATCGAGAACCTTTGTTGTGCGTGAGGAGAGCAAGGCTGTTGATGAGCCGAGTGAATGTGTACCCATCGGTTACTCAATCCTCTCCGCCACGTAAAAGTCATTTAATTAACCGTATAGTGTATGCGCGAACAGTGGAACTGGACTGATTGCTCCTGCAAGGAGACGCTTAGCTGTGCACATAGGAATGTTACTCTGCGACTTCGACATCGTCAATAATTTATTTTATGTGAGGTAAAAGTACATTTGCACTGATTGTGCACATCTTACTGCAGTTCTTTTTTCAATAAAGAGATCTATTCCTTGTTGTTTTGACTTAGATGATAGAATGCGAGAAATTCAGAGAGTTATAGTTAGATAACCCTCTCACGATAGCTATTAAATCTTTCTTTTGAATTTACCATTAACAAAAGTATAAATATCGTAGGAGACAAGACAAACGAGACATATACAGCTTAAAGGAGTACCTGACATGTAGTAAATAGCTGATAGCCAAGAAGCTGTGGACTTTTGAGATCACCCTCGCCTTGCAGAAAGTCTGTCTATTAAGATCTCACGTGGTGAAGAAGCAGTCGTCTCGCGTGATAGATCGTAGATAAAAAATAATGTAGAGAGGAATGTAGGAATGAATGCTAAGAAGAGAATAAAGTCTTGAGAACAGAGGGTAAGAAAGATTTGTACAAAACTCTGACCATACACCTGCGTGACACTATATTTTAGAATCCTAGAAAGCTAATCTGAACAAAGCTCGTTTTCAACACTGCGAGCCTGAGATGATTACTTTTATAAGCAGGGAAACTGCACATAAACACCCAATTTATATTGTATGGAGTGAAAGTCAAGAAGTTTTTGAGGCACTCTCAAGTAAGGCCGAGTATGAAGGTTTTGCGCAGCAAGTGTTGAAGACACAAAGAAGCGAACAGTAAAATAGATGCATATTTCGTATCAAGTAATGTATTACCGAGCCAATGGTATAATTCGAAAGTCGCACATGGATAGTGTGACAGTAAATGCGCGTAAAAATAAAACCGAGACTTCTTTTAAATGATCTGTGAGTAATCAAAACCTTCCTTAGTTTTCGCAGCTAAATCTCAACACGATCAGATACACAGTTTTAATGAGAGCAAGCTAATCTCAGACGTGCGCATGCTGATAGGTGAGGAAATAAACTTCCTAGAAAAATCAAGAATTCGTTGTCCGAAGTCCTAATTTGTCGCTGGAATCCTAAGTGCAGTATGCCTTATTTACAATACATTTTCATTATCACCTAAACCTCTAATCATCTATGCGCTAATCCCAGTAATATCTTCGTCATGATTTCTAGAACAACCCAGTTCATGAATTAGTAAGGTGTCCCAACACCCAACCTAAGTCTCTCTTTAGAACTCCCGATATGGCAAGAGACAGATGAGTAGAATTCCTTCTACCCCCAACCCATACTAATCCATGGGAGAGGAGAAGGGCAATACATGACTTTGCGTGAGAAGTGATATAAAATGAACTTTACAAGGACAGCTCAATGAGAACAAATTCCCACTTCAAAATCAGATTATTCCTGGAGGCAACAGATTTGTTTTCGTGACTGAGTATATCAGTACAGGCATTGCTGGTGTTATGTAACCGACCAAGGAGTATTCAAGAGCCTGACTGATGTGCGTCGTGATTGCGCGTGACGATGATTTGATAAACTTTCAATGTAATTCAGGACACACAACATGAAGAAAAGAGACGATGACATGGCTGAGGATAGGGAGAGCCCAATGTTCTTCTATATCAAACCATTCGCTGACTTGCAGCTATGTTAGGAAGTGTAGCTCAAAGAGAAGTTTAAATATGAGCGAAAGCGGAAGACAATGAACTTATGTGCAATATGACCATGGCATGAATTTTGTGTAGGTGCTTAAGATTGAGTAGATTGACAACCGACCCCGGCTAGATGCCCCATCAAGAAGCAGATGAAGGTTGACTAACTGCAAGTGAGCCGACAGCTAGATAGTTTGGCACACTAAATTTCTTGAGAAAGCACATAATGTGAAGGACCACAGAGGGGGTGAGAATAACATGCAAAAGATAAGAACCTGTTTGAATGAGATAAATTGCACTGTACGGAATAAATCTTGTTAGTCGCTGGTATACGGAGGATGGGGGAATCGTTAAAGAAGAAAAGAAATCAGGCATACAGAAGTAATACATGGCCGCTCACCAGAGAAACCGGCATAAAGCGGAGAGCATCAAAAATGTTCGCCCTTCGGGGTTAGGAATGCGACCCCAAGCTTTAGTCAGAAAAGCGTATAGGTCCTTGGGAGTAATGGCAGATTATGGGAAGAAGTTCATGAATTCCCTAGAATAAGCGTTGTCACCATATGTATGTGTTCCCTGGATCCTATAATAGGATTGGGTATGATGTAAGGAGTGGTTACGTGCAGTAAGTTATATAGTCAAAATGTGGAGCTAGGACCGTATAGTAGAGCTTCAGTGGTGGAAGAGCATATAGGAGTGAGAGATTATGATATTGAACGGAAAATTCTGATTAGACGAGCGAAGTAGGAGCTGGGACTTGAGGGCGGCTATATTCAAACGCAAAATAAATTTGCAAATTGTATGGCCCCAGAAACAAATGCCAGAGTCTAGACGTCGGACCCCACTCACCTCTCAAACTTATTCACCAGCTGAACCAGGAGGTGAACCCTAAATCCCCGAATCTGTTGTAAGGTCGCGAGTATCAGTGATCCATGCGCAACCTCCTGGATGGAGCGTGATATTGATTAGCGTAATGAATGGGGTTATGAGAACTAATGCGTAAAACTCATATATATAAAAGATCTTTACAATAACACGTAGAACATCATGCTCTATACTCAAACTTGGCCAAAGTAGTCCTTATACTCACGAAAGAAATTAATTAAGCAGTCGTTTTGTCTTAACATCTATTACTGTTCGATTAAATAACACTCAACCAAAGTATAAATAAATCGTTTCACAAAGTAGAGCTCATGAACCAATAATTCGAAAGGGTCCGAAAATTCAGTACGTATAGATCGTGAGGCTGAAGATCGTGTATATTTAATAGTAAAATAATCTTGTTGACTAAACTTAATGAGTGAGAAGTCGATAAGATAACAACGAAAGTGCAGGAATGCTATATTTTAATTAAGTACTATGTATTTAACTGTAGCTCCATCACTGAAGAGAGAAATATTGGGTACAAAAACCGCACATAATTAATTGTATTTCAATATAACTCAGAATAATTGCCCGAGCTAGCAAAAGATACTCTCCTCGGCGATCATTACGTCCATGATAAAATATACCTCTGGTTATAAGTTGTGTAGTCTTACCCATTAATATAGCAGTAGAGAGTTTCCTCCCCAACGCGAGGCACACACTAGGTGCTCAATCATTGCATTTCCTGACAAAACGAATCTCCCAGCTCACGAGCAGAATGCCACACGTGAGATTATTTCACCGAAGTACAATGAAACATTACGCTCCCTAGAGAATACCTTCAAAGTGCGGTAAAGAGAGATATTTATGACTATTTCGCTCTGATTTCTATAATTTCCAAATCTTAGATTTAGTTCCGCAAAAAGAGCATATACGATGCACGAATTACCTTAACACTTATGATATGGCCCGCTTCCCCAACGCCCTTATGGCGATCTCTCTGTTTATAATATATACCTTGATAAACGTTGTCTCAATCATGAAACAGAAGTTCGTTGCAACAGTGGAGGGTTTGCTGAAGCTTCTGCTGCCTGGAGCCTCAATCAGTTATAAACGAACTAGTAAGCTCTGGGCGACAAACTGCAGTTGTCTCAGTCATCTGTCGGAAATCAGGCACTTGATAATGACTCCTGTAATCACAAACCTGGGATGATCCGCTATTAACTTTTTATGGGCACTACCTCCAGTGAGTTAATTCTCAACAATAAGCCTTATTCTCCTCTTGCTAGTGAAGATCATGTCGTGCTATTAACTTGTGCAAGGCCGATATTAGAACCTTTGACGTCTGCTTCAATTGGATGATCAGGACTGACTCCCATTTGAATGATTGCCTCTTCTCTTGCATCTAGTTCCGTGGGCTGCGAGTTACAACCTTGATAAGCGCCTTCGCCGAGATTGTTGCTCCTTCTCCTACGATACTTCAAAACTACAGAGTTTCTTGGCTTCCGAAGACCATAGGAGTAAGGCCATCATTGGTCTTTGGAAATAGAGAAACGATTCCTATTGCTTCACCTATGTTACACATCAGTCATTCACATCTTGAGTTTTAATAATGGGTTTCTGTAACTCAGTCCTATCCGCGTTTTCATAGTCCCCCGAAAGAATACATTGTTAGATAACTCCATTGAATAACTGGTCACTTCGTCTTCCTAAGGAATAAATCACCTATCTTACCCTGATATCTGTCCCCGAAAACAACTGTATCTCATGCACAAGGAAAAAAGATTGAACTGTTGGCTGCCTCGCGATGGCATATCAACTTGTACCCAGTCCAATTTATAATACGGTCCTGCTACTATATCCAGGTGCGAACAAACGTGTCTGCTAGCAATACTACATTATCTAATTCGATACTGATGTTATCTATCGATCAAAAATTATGAATCGTACTCCTTCGATATTTATTGAGGGATTAAGAAATAATGCATAACAATTTCATAAATTGGCCAACAAGTTCCTAATACCCTACAAAATTCCATTCTATAACAGAAGACATCAAACCATCAACCCCTCTCCCCCCCCCCCCCCCCCCCCCCCCCCCCTCCCCCCCCCCCCCCCCTCTTGTACTAACCCGACTACGTCCGGTTCTCCTCGGCCAACCGTGATCAACCGGGATATTTCTTTGTGTACTTACTACATCGCTATCATTACGTTCTGGGATCCCATGTAATCCTGTGCCCATTCTCATAAAGGTCGGATACTCACAGCTGCTGCGCAATCGTTGGTATACCTCAGCCATTTCCTGGCATCCCTAGGTCAATTACTCTGTAATGTTCCTGATTATGCGGTGCTAGCATCCCTGTTCTTGCCAGATTGCAGTAACAAAACTTTCTTCCATTGTCAACTCCATATTCCATGGTTGAAAATCTCTTGGCCAACTAATCTTCTCGATGTTGTGCCTCATGGGAAATTGAGTCCAATTCCCAAAAACTTTTTAAGGGAAATCTAAATAACTCGTCGCATGATATTTTTGAATCATTATTCTAAATGGGGTCTTATGCCTCCCATTGCCTGACAAGCTCCAGCTTTGACCGTATCTGGGAAACTGGAGCACCAAGTTCATTACCCTTTCTCCTCATCCTATAAGTTCCTAAATCGGTATTATTACCGATAATCGGAACTGAAAGGTACTTGTCCCAATGATATTCCAACCAAGTTTACATCTGAAAACACAACATTAAACATGTGATTATCATCTCCACTTCATTACCCTCGACGTAACGGTGTCTTCCGAAGCGAGTTTATATCGATAGTTTAATTCAAACTAATCCTGAAAATGTTTATGTCTCGAGCAACCCGCTACTTGGGAGAAGATTCCCGTCCCTTCCCTCTATTCTTAATTTATAATAATACTTATCAATAGTGCCTTGGTACCATGTCCCGTTCTGATTATTTACTTAACGAATAATAACCTCTATGCTCCAGTGCCACATTTTCCCCAATATTGGAAAGAAGGGCAGTGTCAATTTTAAACCTTTCAAGGTGGGTCCAAAAAGTAGCTCGTAAAGTAATACGAACTGGGCCCAAGCACTGCTCTTTAAAATTTTCTATAATAAGGTGGGAAGGGCTATTTAATGCTATTTTATTTTTAAGATCACACACTTGTGGTTTGACACGAATAAACAGAAGAAAATACAATGGAAAAAAACAATAAAGTCCATTTTTCCCACTTAAGGAAATGGATTGAGATTCCTGGGTATTTACGAAAATAATTTACTGAGAAATAAAGGAAATTATAAGAAACTGTTCAGGACGAGGAAAGTTTGTTGGATGGGGAGGATGAAATTCTCTCTGAATCCATCGGAATGCTGATCTTGAGACTGATTCAGTCTATTCTTATAGTCAGAAGTCAATCGCTGATGACCTTATTGTTCCACTAATAGCGATGATTCCCTGGAGGAGGAAGCTGATGCGCGTAGGGATTCTTAACTTTTGAATCCTATCTCTGTAAGTGAGTATTTCAATGTCCAATTTAACTCCTGTATATAAGAGCAAACGCTTGGATCCGGAGAAACACCTCAATATGATTATGGAAGGAGTTTATATTCCTCAGTTACTTCCGAAGTCTTACGAATGCCTCTGTCAAAAGCGGTTAAAATTTTTTGCTCCCTCCCTTCGTAATTCCCTATTTCACTCTATCCATTAATCTTCGACGACAATCAAATGTCCTATTCATTCTAGTTTACCTGAGACCGATTCCGATTCTAGTTTATCCGAGATAGATTTAATAAGTATTCCTACTAGTTCTCCTATGAATCATGGTAGTACCCTGGGGGTCCACCATGCTGAAATACTTACCCCTGTTTTAGATTATCATGAAATGTATTCACATGAATACCCTATTAGATTCAAATACCCCTCTGTCCTTTCTCCTGCAAGGGTAACTAATGATAATGGAAGACCTTATAGTTTCCCAAGCATCACAGTTGGAAAGTCCTAATCTGGAAGCACGGGTTGAGTCTAACGGATCCACCGTCCTTTTTTATGGAAAGACCTAAACTATTCTCCCTCAGTCTCTTCTGAGGATCCTATGGATCTGTCAGGCTAGTTTGTTGTGGTGATTTGCCGGATCGATT
>JABUQX010087902.1:0-62500 GCA_015478945.1 Trachelipus rathkii
ACTCTTTACAACGATACCAATTTTACTACATTTATCTGCTTTAAATTGAATGATTTCAATAGATAGTGAAATTTATAATAAAATTATTAAAAAATATCTTAAACAAAAATATTATTAAAAATATTTTTAAACCTTTTTTTTAAATCGTAAATTCCTTTTGATTTTCAATATCTAAATAGTTTTATTGTTAATTTATTTTAATAATTATATTTTATTATAATTTTTAATAAAATTTATTATTATTACTCATTTTGATTTGTAATTAATTGTCCTCTTCTATTTCTTGAACATAAATTAATATTTCTAGTATAGGACTTGTATACAAAAATTTTATTTAGCGTTTTTGATATGCTTATCGGTTAAATTCTGAAAGAACAATGCATCAGAGTATTCGCGTGTTTTCAGTTTTTGTGTTAAACAGTTCGCAACAAGGTAATTGTAAATTGCCTTTATTCTAATTAAGGAATTGACATAATTTCATCACAGGCGAGAATATCTAACGATTTTCATTACGAAATGTGCCATAAATAAAAAAAAAAAATGAGGCTGTTTGTAATCACTCCTGTTTAAAGAATTGATGATATATATTCCATTCATTAAAATCAAAACTTTTAAATCTAACATTTTTAAAAAACTTTTTTGAATTGCTAATATGTTTATCAAATTTTCTTATATTTAATTAAATAAAATTTTAAATTTGGATATTTTATTATTTACTTATCCTCCTGAAATCGCTCGGGCTACAACACAACAGTGTTATTCCAATTTTTGTTTTGGCATAAACAAACAGTAAAACCACCGTAAGAAGAATAGTGTTTTTGGCACGAAATTCCAGGACATTATTTTTTACCAAAATTGGGTGGGGGGTGGGGTTTGTAAAAATCAGGAGTGGAATGGAGTAACATTGGATATCAAGGTTGCTAGAATGTCGTAGGTTCTGGAAGTTTTTGTTAATAATAGTAAAAAGATTTCACAAATTTTAATATTTTCTTCATAGATATCTTGTTTTTGATAAAAATAGGGAATTTTTTTTAGAAAGAGATAGTAGAGTGTACTATTAAGGTCATAAAAGGTTGATCCTCGTGAGAGCTAGAAGATTCCTACATGGAGGTTAGAAGGATTGGGGAGAGTAGTTCGAAAGCGATAGATGCCCCATTGTTTTTGTGTTTTTGAAGGTCGCATATTTAATTAATGGAAGATTTGACCTACAAGTGAACGTTTCAAGTCGCAACCTTTTATAATTGTAACTAAATGTGTGACCTCAAGTTCATGCGGATGCAGACTCTTTCTTTAATCTTAAAGAAACTGCCAATTGAGTTGGCATTTGATGGAAAGTTTTTGTTACGAGTTCTCTATTTTCTGAAAGTGGAAGATTCATTTTGATTATGTAGGAGAGTCCGTAGCGAATAAACAGGAAGTTCTCGGAACATCCTATGCTAGTTAGTTCGTTCTTTAAAGGAGCGTATTTGTGTTAGTCGAGAAAAACGAGACTAACTAGTTACGTGTTCCAAACATGTTAGACCGGGATCCCAAGACGGCTCTCAAGCTAGGATAAATTTTATACTGTGTGTACGAAAGGTGAATTGTACATTATATGAAAACTTCAATCAGAACAAATAAAACTAAAGGCTTGTGTATGTATCAAGATTCAAATATAGAAATAAAGAAATCTAGTTACCCAAGTAAAGTAATTAAGGTGGGCTTGCGCGATAGAATACGCAAGTCTCAAGCCCACTAATCACTTTTCACTTCGGGCTCAATTTTCTTAGTATCACTACAAATCAGGCCTGTAAATATCATATTCCTACATTTATATTACAAAGCATTAGATAGAGATCGGAGAGTTTGATATCTTTTTCTCTTGTTTTAATTTAGATACCGTTTTCCGTTTTTTCCGTCATATTTGTGTTATTCTGGTCTTCGATTATGAAATGTTGTCGGGCGTACGCGCACTTTTTACAACCGAACTTTCTTTGTAACGATCTGCATTACCCGGCGATTTTGCCGTTCTGAGGAGGGGGGCTTTACTTTCTTTTTGTGTTTGTTATTAGTACAATCGGAATTTCATCTAGTCTTCGCTTTGTGACTGAGTCGCGTGGTTAATTTGGGATAAACATATAAATAAAAAAAACACTAACCAAACTGATTAGTATCACTTCCAACCAAAAGATAATCTTGATCACTATTTGCTGGTTATAGGAAGTTTATTCATTGCAGAATTAGATTTAACACGCTGATTTTTTATACTGAATGAAACATAACATACACCAATTCAGACCTCGTCAATCTTGTTTCTTGTTTACATTCTTTCGTAGAACGTCTTCATATTCCGCAAGTCACGGAAAATAGCAACACCTTACACGAGAAAGAATTAGGAAAATATTTCCTTACGTTTCATGGTGAAGCGTTTCTAACGATTCTTTCTATGATACTTTTAGTGCTTTGAGCGAAGAAACACACGCAAAATCGAGCATTTCTTACGCTCTCTCTTGTAACACAAATGTCAAACTAACGATTAAATCTCGCTTTAATCATATCACTAGATATCTATAGGTCACTGCTAAAATAATTACTACCCCTATATACATTTTACTATATCATATTATATATTATTACCATTTGCATTATTGTTTATGAGTTACTATCCCTTTTTAATATATGTATGTATATTAAACAAAAAAAAACCCCCCCTTTGTATCATATAAATAATTTTTTATCACTTTATTTATATATTTTATTTTTATTCTTAGGCTTGGGCTGTGCGTTCCACCTGTTGTATATGGTTTTGCGCTTTATGCGTCCTATGCGTCACTTATATTCAATTTTTCGTATGGTTGCTAAAGGCCGCATCAGGCCCTAACATATTTTCTCAAATAAAGGCGGACTAAGCAAAGCGCGCACAGCCCAATTCTCTGCGCCTATACCGCTGCGCCTATGACCAGGCACTCAAAGCATTTCTTTTCCCACTATCGTAACAAGTTAGCAGCTTAGAAGCGTGCCCAAGAGCTGTGTAATCAATTCTAAAATACCTAGTGTTTAACACTTACTATGATATCACGATATTCTATCACTCCTAAGAATAAATACCTATATATAATATTATATATATATATACTATATTATATTTATATATATTCCTAACCTATATATATATACTACTATTATGTACTTTTCTCACTAAATATTTAGCGATGTATAAAAAACACAAATTATAAGCGTTAAACATATATATATCACGTTTATTTTATGTAAATTTATTATATAAGTATACAGTATATTCATCAGACTGTTTATAATCCACCTATATAATTATATCTAATATATATAATATCTATATACGTATATATACCCCTTTTATTTTATTATGATATACTATATCCCTATAAATTCACTACCCACATATGTGGTATAAATATTAATAACATGTAGATTAGCTTCTTCTCAAAATCGCATACAAGAGCGGCAAAAATGCTCAGAGAATTTCAACTTCTTCAGCGTCTGGTGCTGAAACTTCCTGGGGTGAAGAAACATGGACACAGGACATGGAGGAGGCAAGAGGACGTGTAGATATTGGTTTACGGTTTTTCGATTTTTTGTTTAAATAAACAAATTTAAATAATAATGTGTTTTTCTCTTCCTTATAAATTAGCATGTAGCATGGTTATCGCACTAAAGTTTAGTTTGCAAATAAATTTAGCTGTACATTCCACCGGCCGGCGAAAGTCGCAGGCGCAAAGGCGCAGGCGCTAGGCGCATTTGATGTGACATAAAACATATCTGGCGCACTAGTTCCTGGCGCTATAATGGCTCCATAGGCTGCCAGGCGCACTCTCAAAAAAATTATAGGCGGCCCAATCTCGATATATAATATTATTTATTATTATTATTAATACTATTAATTATATTCATCACTTTTAATATTAGTACTTTTTTTGCAGTAATATAAACCTAATATATAACTGATACATATATATAACATACTACTAAATTAAAGGACGCATAATTACACACAATTATTTTTTACTTATATATACCCAAAACCGTTCCATGTCTGCAGTTTGTTTTTACGATGGATATAAAACGCATAGCATTGAACCTTATGGTGAAAAGTTTATTACTGGTCCAAGGACAATGTCGCGCAATTTAGCTTTTTAAAATTACTCATTTAAATGTTGGCCGTGAAACGGTGTTAAATGTCCTCTCTGAAATATCAGAATAATAGCGCACAGAGAGTACACTCTCTGAAATAACGCGAGACCCAATCGTTGACTTCTATCAAGCGTCGAGATGGAGGTCTGACTTGTACTCCTGAAAGATACCAGTGACTTTTACAATAAACCAAAGATAAATATATGGTCCAATTGGTGTGATATGCGCACGATCTAGGAGGCAATCACAGGTCACAAACGTGAATCAATATTGCTCCCAAATGATTCTCATAGGTTCTCATTGTTTCTTGCTCTGTATGGCAAGTAGCGCGTCTTGTTGAAACCAAAGTCACGGAGGCCACGGGCTTCAATTTCTGGCAGCAAATATTCCGTTATGCCGCGATAGCGTTCCCCTTTCACGGTTACATTTTGGTGTAGCAATTAAGCTCAGGTTTTGGACCTGTGAATTGGCTCACTAGATCGTGCGATATTCACATCCGATTTGGATTATTTTCTCTGGGTTACGTGGAATTCACTGGTCTTCAAGGGATAACCCCATACCTCATCACGCTTTAGAAAGGCTCAACATTCGCCTGAGCGTCTATCGCGACGATGCGGTCGCCATGCTCGATGCGTCGTTCCACGATTGAAGCCTTCAGGATGACTATTTTAAACCGTAGTCCGGCCAACATTTAAAGAAAAATAGATCTTTAAAAAGTAAATGCCATAAATTGTTCTTTCGACTCATTAAAAACTAATATAAGCTTTCAATGCAATGTGTGACTAGTAATCGTAATAACAAACCTCCAAATGAATCACCCTATAGTTTATAATATAGTCTATATATAATATATATATATAAATATATTATATATATATAATTATAATACTATATATAATATAATATATATATATATATATACTATAATATACGTATGACTATATAATTTTAATTATGCATAGGTTATATATTTATTATATATATTAATTTAAAAAAGATACCTTTTTATTTTTTTAATAAGCGTGATCCTAATTCCACAGCCACATTTAAGACGCACCGCCTCGTGTCAGTTGCTAAGAGAATTTTATTATTGATTCTTTTCTGTTAACGCCCACAACGTATAGAAACACTCTCCGATATATTATATATATAGATTTATATAAATAGTTTTATATATTATATATATTTTATATATTCTATATACTCAACTAAAATATATTATTTTTATTTTATATACCTTTATTTAAATAATTATAATTATTTATCAGATAAGTCAATTTAATTAATCGCAGAGGAACAAATGATTGGAATTAGAGTTTTTAGTATATAATATATTACCTAACATATAACTATATACTACCTTCCATATAATAATATATTAATATATATATTATGATATATGATAATATGACTTAAGTTAATAATTAATTCTATAATGACTAAATATAAATATGAATAAGCAGAGCCCTATTTTATGATGGATGATAAATAAAGTATACGACTATCGGTATCGTCATAACAATTTCGGTAATACGGTATCTAGGCATATGGATATAAAATTTGTGGAGTACTTTTGTATCGGTCATGCCGCATTTCTAAAAATTTTTGTATTCGGTTTTGCAGGTTGTCACTATTATAATACAAATGGATCCTACCCTGATGGGTTTATTTTTAAGGATTGTAGCAGTGATATATATGAAGCTACCCCTACTAGTATTTTAGTAAGTCCTTGTTCCCCTTCCCATGTTTTCCGAAAAGACTCTAGGTACTTCGATTTAGATATTTATTATTTTCTCACTTACCCCAGCTATTTGTAGTGAGTAGTCCTGTATTATAAGCAAGTTAGTGACTTTTATAAAGTATCGTTATTATATGTAATATGGCCAAAATAGTCAAGTCGAAGTCTGTGCGCGCTCCTCTTAAATGAAGATTCTGCTGTGGTTACGGCCATAGTATATATGGTTAAATATATAGATAGTTATTAGTAATTTAAGTTGTATACTGTATAGTATTATATTACTAGCGTATAAGTATGATAGTAGTATTTGATTTTTGGTTTATTTATACTAGTGAACCTATGGTCTATACCCTAATTATATATATAATTTTACGTTATTTTATAATAGTTCAACAATATAATAATTATAATATTCTGTACGGTCACTCTGCGTGTATTGATCTGTGTTTGTATTGACTAAGTTGTATATAATGTGCCTGTTTGTGTGTGTGTGTTGCTGAAACAACAAAAGTAAAAGGGATTCAGATGAATTGATCTGCCTTATATTCTAGAGTACCGATCACCAACCTTTAAATAAATCAACCGAAACAATAAGAATTTTATTATCTGGATAATGGTGGTGTATTGTGTTATTCCGAGTTGTGTAATTTACTTGGCTTTTTGCCATCTCCACAGCTTTCAAATTGGACCATATGATTCGCTCTTAAGAGTTGAGCAAAAGGGCGTCACTCTGTTATGGTGAATTATCTTCCAAATCTACTTCCTTAGAAAACATAACTGGCAAATCTAAATGCGAAGGCGGCAGTAACAGTGATTGTTGCTCTCTGCTTTTATCTTTCTAATCAAGGTTTTAAAAACAAGATTGAAATCCTTCCTCAATTTGAAAAATGAACAAGTAGTGCACAGAGGCGATAATCTGGGGCAGCGATTCTTCAACCGCAGAGTGGGATTTCAAAATTAGAGTCTCCGTTCGACTAATCCAGAGTTTACTAAATGGGACAACATGATAGAAAAAAGTACTAGTAGCTTTCTTCGAGCTAACTCTACGAATGATACATCTTAAAATGTGCCGTGCCATCAAAGATTTTGATCAACAAACACCCTCAGCTACCTTCTTCAGTGAGCGAATATTCTGTCTCTAACAGTTGAGAGAGATAGGACGATTCTGCTGGCTTTTTGGAAAAATATTTGCTCATTATGAGCGCGAGGCATTGTATCTGTTTTTTAATTGTCGGTTAGACTTGAAAGTTTTTGTAATATCTTGAACGATTACATGAATCGACATACCTTTTGTAACGACATCCTCTAAACAGGCACTCCATTGATTAAGAAAATTTATTTTTTTATTCCGGCAGACTAAAACCACCAGACAACATTTTCCATTCATACTGCGCCCTGTTTGAGTTTTTAGACTCTTCTCTTTTGCATGGATGAACCTAACATCTTAAAAGTTTATTCAGGAAGAGAAACTTAAAACTACTTTTCGAAAGATTGGTCTTGCTCTGGGCGAATAACAAATTTAGTTCTTTTTTTAAATGATTATAGTTAGTTAAGTCTGTATGATAGTTCATTTAGTTACCTCAATAACACCGCTTCTGGTCTACTGTTCTACTGCTACATTATAAGAAATTAGATTACCTCTATGACAGAAATATTTATACAACTAAACTGTTTTCACTTTCTATTCATTGTACCGCCCTTAGAGTTCTTATTAATCTGCCATAAGCGTGCGTCAAATTATTGTGCCATTGGAGATTAATTCATGTTTCGTCAATTGATTGCCAATACTATCAAAGCTATATATTATATTGTTGCAAATAAATACGATGAATGGTGCGGAGGTGGTATTCTCACCTGGAGGATGGGATAGCCAAACTAGTAGTCTATATTTATAAAAATAACAAAAAAACAAATAAGAACCAAATATATATCATTAAAATTAGTTTATTAAAGAGAAAAAATATATGTAATTCTGAATGTTAATTGTACAATACTGTACAGTACTATATTGTTACAACAACCCCTCCTCCCTTTTTATTGGGAGGTAATTAAAGTATCTTAAGTACTTTTTAACCATGTATCTTTTAGTAAGTTAAGTCTTAATGCCCAGCTCATGTATTAATATCATACACCTACATAATTATTGATTTATTTGTTTATAAAATTTATTATTATTGGTATTTCATACGCCTATATAATATATATATATATAATAATATATATATATATATAATATATATAATATATATATATATACGTAAATTCGAAAGGTGGGCGCTTCAAATTTTAACTCTTTAAGAAGGCCAAATGCTATAAATTGTTATTGATTACTTCAGTATGCGTGAAAGGTAGTCAAGATTTGTATTCAAAAATTGGAGTTTCCGCATATCAATTTTATAATAAAAAAAAATAAAGTATATTATCCCTAAATTTAGAGGGCAATAAATAAAAATAAAAACCCAAATAAACAACAAAGATGACATAAATTTTAATTGAATAAGCTGCAAACGATTTTATAATACTCAAAAAATGAGAAAAATTTTAAATCTTATTCAATTACTCTGTGTTCTCTTCCATACATCGCTCTCACCTCGTTACTATTCCTTGAAGCACTGGGTAACTACCTCCACTTATCATGAAGAGTATGATTTTCCCTTCAACCTCATTTGCTTGGAGCCATGGCTGGCCTCTGCTTGTTTCGTAAAAGAAAATACATAGAGGACTTGAACAACAACCTTTCTTACGGTCCGTGCTGGAACATGAAGCTAATGGGGGTATTTAAACTTAATAAAACAAGTCACCTTCTCAAACCTCTCGCTGGCTTTCACAGGAGACAGGTTCCTACCGGTGTGTGGGTGGGGGGTACTGTTGGTGAACCATTTACCAGACAGCCAGCAACTTCCTCCAGAGTGTCTGGTGTATATTATGGCGCTCTTCAGTTCCTTGAATTTTCTACGAAATGGTCATCCAAGAACTCAAATCTAGTTCGAAGCCTTTCATCTTGAAATATTTTCGATCATATTATTTGTAATTACTATATAATACATATATAGTATAATAACTAATAAATCTCATTTTATATTTATTAATATAAATACTATACTAAATACGAAATAGTCTCATATTATATTTATTATATAATCTTATATTATGGTTATTAGGAGATGTAATTTTATTTATATATAATATACGTAATATATATAGAAAAATATTAATAAGGTCGATAAAATTCATCTATCCACCTTTTTTCTCCGCCAATCGTACTTGTGGTGAATGTGGGTGGCGTGCATGAACCAGGAAACAGAAAAGTAGTGGAGAGTAGTCACATATTTGGACAGCAGTGCGAAAATAGGCAATTCCTCTCCCAGCCTTTCCACCCGCCATCTTTTATAATATAAACCTTTTTTAAGTTTATATACTTCTGTTCACATTGTTCATAAAATTCCACTCCTATGTAGCTTCACGGTTCCTTTGCTTGGATCGGTGACCTCTCACTCAGAATTGAATCACTAAGTTTTATTTTCGTCAATTTGGCAGTATATTTCTGACCAACAATTCAAGGTTCACTCGCCAGCAGATGGTGCATCACGATCACAAAAAACAAAAAACCTTGCGATTATATAGGAGTTGAGAAAGTTTGAGCTGCGTGATTTCAAAGATGTTGTACGTGTGAAGAAGAATTGTGTTGAGTGGAACGTTTTGTTTTTATTTTTACCAAATATGGAGACATTAATATAAAATTATAATGGAGGGTGGGGAGTTATATAATCTACATCTAACCCCCATTTTCTTTAAATCCCACTTACTCGCTCTTTATTGGTAAAAATCAAAATAAAGCTAGTTCATTTGTAGCCTCTTTATTCCACAAAGACATCACACACTATATAATCGTTTCAATAAACAATACTCTTTTATCAAATTATCCCCTTCTCATACTAACAACAATTATCCCGATGCGGACAAACCGCCTCTAACGTGTGACTATAACTGACACATTGACTTAGAATCTATATTCTATTCCAGACCATGGATACGCCGCCTTCTATGAGCATGGTCAATGGCAGTGGAAACCATACCCTCCATGTAAGATTAGCGCACTCAAGACTTAGTTCTCTTACATTTCACCAGCGATTAATTGCACTTCCAGCTTCAACCTTTTCTCTCTTATCCATTTCACTTTTTAACTATTCATACTAAACACGCTGCGCTTCATTAAACATATTCCTTAAATTACATAAACAACATATTACTCTTTCTTAAACTCATCTCAACTTTCTAACTCATACAATCTTGTTCAGCTATCTGCAACCAAAAAATCGACTAACATAACATATCACACCAAGCACTGTTCTCACTTACACAATCGCATAAAACTCCTATGATATCGTATCCTTACCCCTCTTTGTTACATAATCACCGCTGGCGCAGAGGCTCTCTTGACCCCCAATACCGCTAAATCTCTTCAGATCACGACAGCAAACCTTTCGCTTTTTTTCAAACAAATATCTGCATATATTACTAGTAGATTTTCCCTCCTACGGTCACGCTCAGTTCACACATCCTTAACTAAATACATCTCTCTGCCACCGGCTTTTTTTTTCCACTTTTTCTAATTTTCTTGTCATACCCATCTCATATTAATCCGCAGATGGATAATAACGCAATGCAGGACAATAGACACATTACCTATACGCCGACAAAACCTGTTTATTCCGCTTTTATTTTATTTTTATATCAATTCTTACTTTCGAACTCATCCGATGTGGCTCTTAACACCACATCGCACAACACTATACGTTGCATACAGTACTTAAGATTCCATTCAGCAAAGCACTTAACCAACTAATCCACCATATTATTGCTACTAACACTTCTTGCCTATATTTGAGCTTTCATCTATAATTTCCTATTAATATGCCTGTTTGCAAATCCATATAAAACACTAAATTAAACATTAAAAATTACTATATTCTCCTTCGATTTTCCAAACGAGATGTTCTTTTTCAAGGTAATAATGTATTTTTTGATACCTATTTACAACCATCTACCACACTAATATTTTACGTTTTCGCACCTTGGTTTTTTTGCACCCTATAACAGTCAAAGGGGAATAATGCGACTAGTATAAAGAACATCACGGGGTCGAAGCATCTTCTCGACCAAAATAACGCCGAGCAATTATAACTTCCTTTACTAACTAATTCGTGCTATAACTAATTGTTCGTATAATCCTGACTAGTTTCTCTTATTTTCTTTTTGTCGCCTTCTATTATAACGGGCACTACTTGCTTGCTTGCTCTTCTTCTCATATCCGTTTCTGAGAACATAACTACCTCTATAACCAAATATAATCACGCTTTTTATTTTTAACTATATGAAATTCTTCAAAAATTCCAGATGTTTGTAGGCTTCATGTCATCTATTAAATGAGCTTTTCTTCTTGTATTCATGTCACCTCTGTGATAATTTCATCTATATTTTACTGAGATTTGTGCTACCATTACTTCAATACTCTTCTCACTTTCTACCATTTAAGGAAGTAGAATAAATTTGTTAAAGAGTAAATGAAGAAAAATAACTTGAAGAGTAATTAGTAAATTATTTGAGTAGCAATTGAAAATTTTACGAAAATTGAGGTTAGAGAATAATGTAGAGTTTAGTTCTATGTAGGTCTTTCCGAGTAGAAAAAAAGTAGTTCATAAATAAAGAGTGCATAGATTGGCGGTTTTGTATAGGTCGAGTAATGTTGTGGCCCACCTGGGGTCCACCACAAAAGGATGATACCACTATCACTTAAACGAGTATTGTTCCGCGTGAAGAGGGTCCGTCGCGGCTCATGTGAATCTCTAGGGTTGTATTTTCCTGGTGACCTTTCTTGCACCGAGTTTCTCTATAGGTATAAGATGGGGTTGGAGCTGGTCTTTCTTTGGTGCGACTTGTAGCTCAATGATCTTCTCACCTACTTATTCTGTTTCCGGTGCAATGTACGCTACCTTACCCTAGTTTAGGACGAAGAAATGTGAGCTATGATATAATAGCCATTAAATATATACTTATATTATAAACTATGGTATATATAAATAAGGTATATTATAAATAATATATATAGTTATGATAATAGTAATAGCGGTACATAAATATATAATCATTACAATATTATTATTTTTATTTTCTTGGCTAAATTAATATAATTTAAGAATATATATATATATTAAGATTCTGTTCAAAACTAGAGAAAGAATAATATAATATTATATTATAGTAATATAGTTTTACTAATTATCTTATACGAAGTAATAGGTTTCTCTATAACGTTTGGAAGATCTCATATTTGTGCGGAATTTCAGGTGTACCATTGTTATCTATGTACAATAGTTAATATAGAGGTTTAAAAAAACTTTTATCTTGCTTGTTTCAGGCTCAGATCCGGAACCATTATTATAAAATAACCAACTCCAACTCATCATGGGGATTAGGATCCAGGACAAATGAGAATATATGGAGTTAAGAAAAAAGTTTCGGTTGTAACATTTTACATAATTAAAAATCTTTCTTAATTTTATGAGTTTAGTTAGAGCAGAATAAATATATAATCTATAAACACTTGGGTTATATATCTGCTTAATTTAAAGATCCTATTAACGTAATAGGGACAAAATTTTCATTGATAGAGTAATAAATGGTTTAGCCCTTACGATTAATTTAGCTATTTTTATACTTATCCTCTAGAAGTTTCTTTTTATTTAGGAGAGTGGCAATAAGAGATAATAAATAAAGAAAAGGTGTCATTTAGATAAAATATTATGTAAAGGACACTAAAATAAAGTTCTTTAAACACCATTATGCGTTTTATGAGTATAGCCTTTTATTTAACCATCTACTTTTTTTTAGAGTGTTAGATGAGCGCCCTTTTTTGCCTTTTTTTGACTGGATTTTGACCACTCGTAGGTATGATTGAAGATTCGACCTACAAATCGTCTATAGCTCCAAAATGTGCAGTGCGAACCGAAATACAGACAAAATACATAATGATCGGAGTAAAAATGTGGAATATTCTAATTTATTCTTTATTGGATATGTAAATGTGATTCTTTAGATGTAAATTTTGATTTGAACAAAATTTTAATCTTTAGATGTAAATTTTGATTTGAGCAAAATTTTAACCTTTAGATGTAAATTTTGATTTGAGCCAAATAGGAGTCTATAGTTCTCTACTTTATAGAAGTTTAGTTACAAAAAAAAAATGACATTTACTTACATTCTACAGATTTTCATTTTATAAATATATTCACAGTGAAATATCCTCATATCATAAATATCATGATAAAGGAAATAAGTTAGTGTAGTTAAGATAGAATATTATTTGCCCATACTTTATGAAGATTGTACTATATTTCTATTTCTCACAAAAAATTTAACTTGTTACACCCACTCCCCCTCTCCGATAATTTAGGAAATATAAATAAGTATATTAATCATAGAAATACCATTTTAAATAAAGTCGGCATGTTATATTCTCTGTGTTTTGTGTACAATGAATGTAACGAGATTTCTGGGAGATTTAAATACTCCAGAGAAAAAGTGGATTATATTCTAGTGCCTGCGTGCTACAAAATTGCTTAGTATTTGATGTATAACGAAAAAATATATATGTATATAATTCATGTATTTTTTACGTTTCCTATTTTATAAATGGCGTACAGTAAATATAATAAAGTCTCTTCTCGTTTTCTTATAGAAAAAATAAACGTTTATTCTTTCTGATGTATTGAACAGTTAATTATTTTTATTTTCTCCCGTTTTGAAAGCATTTGATAAGATTTTAAGTACTTTCAAATAAAGATTGTTGGAATTGTATAAGGGGGGAAAAAGTAATGATAAAAAATAAGACTTTTTTTCTTTCTCATTTAATTTACGGTAGTTAATAAAAATTGTGTAAAGATAATTTTCTTGTTAAATCACGTATTGCTTCAAAGGTATTTATATCGACATCTATTATGTATTCTGTGCTTGAAATTAGTAGGAATTCACAGGTTACACTTAGCAATAATTATTTTGCTATTTTTTTATGCTATTTTGTGATTATGTGACGAATAGAAATTGAATTTATTTATTTGAAATTTTGCGTTCCAAATTTGAATAATGGTTTTATCTAGTTCGAAAAGTAAGCTATATTAATTTTAGAGGTGTATTAGTGTTTTCTTAAAATGCAGATACGTTCATTGTCTGCGTATAATGCTTTTCATCATCAAATAATAAAAATCTTTAGCTGGGTTCCATTCAGATCAAAGTGTTGTTATTGATTAATCATCAAAGTTTATTTGCATTTAGTTTTTGTTGTGTATCTCATGAATATTTTAATCTTCAATTCTTTTCCTCCTTCAATCTAAATATATTCGATTATATTTTTTATAATTTAGAGAAAAATAATTTTTTTTTTATTTATTCAAGCATGAAATTTTTAAATTGTTAACGGGAAAAGCTTAGAGTGAATGATAAGCGTGGACGATTTGGCCAACAAATATGAGATCATGATGATAAAATTGGTGAAGGAATAGTATGGTCAGAGAAGACTGATTTATTACTTTCGCAAACTGGATTCGACCTCTCCCAGAAAGAATTAAAGATTTCAAATATACTCTAGTTTTGCATGTTCACTTGATGAAGAGGAGGAGATTGAGAAATAATTAAAATGATATGTTGTGGTTTCGAGAGCAGGCGTAATTATGTTCAAACGGATTAAATTCATTCAGTGGGTCATGTATCACTTAAACAATAGTAGTCGGAGATAAAAAGAATTTAAAAAAAGACGTGCTTTAGTGTTTGTTATAAAGAAAAAAAGAAATGTATATAGTTCCATCATGTGCATGACAATTTATAATACTAGGTTGAGTGGAAAATTTCGGAGTTTTGTGAGTAATATTGCTTTTCTTTGGACTCACTAATTTTCTAATAGATGGAAGTTCATATAGGAATTTTTATTTTTATGTGGTTAGAAGATGTTACTTACAAGAAGTAAGAGAAAAGCTCAAAAATCACTAAAAACCACGTTTTTTAGGTGAGCATGTCTTTATCAGAGGACGAGGAGGAAAAAGCTATTCAAGGAAAAATTTCGAGTTCTCCGTTTGAAGATAGTTCAGAATATTTATGTGATGAAAAACAAGTGGTATGAGGTTGAACAGAAGTTTTTTAAATTCAAGCGTTTTCATCCAGAAAAGAAATACTGCGAGTATCACAAGAACGAAAGTGTCTTTAGAAATAGATTGGGTTATTTTTTAAGGGGCTGGATTTAGAAGTAGTGTAGATTTTTGATGTATTGGTCGACCATGTTTTCTTTACTTGGTATCTGCTGGCATCATGACAGACTTGAAAGACATGCATTAACTTGAAAATAGTATTCATTATTTTTAATAGATTCGATATTTACCTTTAAATGTGGTTGTTCTAGACAATTGTTTATCTGGAAAGCTAAAGGGCGCCAACGAAATTGAATAATTAATTGAAACGGGCTGTTCCCTGCCGAATCAATTATATTATATGAAAGCAAATTGGAAAGAAAGTTTTTTTGAATTGGTTAAATTGGGAAACAACAGTTCAACGGAAGTTGCTTTTATTCCGAGTTTGTTATTTTTTCGCATAATATATCCTACTTCAACGGTAGGTTGTTGCATTCATGCGTGGAACGTTACAAGTCCAATCTTCTCAAAAATATTTCTAGAATTCATAATCGTTTTAAGATGAGAACGAACGATTCATTTTAAATGGAATAGAAAGCAAACGGAATTAATAAGAATTACTTGAAACCCTTCTCTTCGAAATTCATCACACCGGACAACCCATAGATAGTATGAAGTCGTCATTGGTTCGACTAATACTTTTTTTTGAAATTTCTGTGGAGACTTCAATTTTTTATATATTCATTTTTATATTTTTTTTTAAACTTAATCGCAAAAGGAACAGAATTCTTGTGCATCGAATGTCTGACACTTTTTTTAATATAAGTTTAATTATGAGTTAAGCTATTTCTATTTATACACTCAGAAAGACTCTGTGACGTCTTCATTTTCAATTGTTATTTTTCTATTTTTTTTTATTCATGAGTCGTTTAGTTCCTTTAATATTTACAATTATCTTAGTATATATGGTTATAGATGCGTAATAGAATACTCTAAAGTAAATATAAAGAGATACTTTGTTTAAAGATTGAGTTTGAGAGAGACTAAATACATTAGAAATTCTTTCCCACTCAGCTCCCCGAACTGAACGGCTGCTGCAGCCTGCTCTAATCGCTCAAACGAGATCAGAATTGTAGTCAGTTAGAGGGCCCAGCTAATTACCATTGATATCCCCATTAAATTCCAATCTTTACTCAATCCAACATTCCTTTTTATGCACCATTTCTTTATCCTTTTCATATCACTCTACTTGTACTTCTCGTATTGCATCTTTTCCTTAGGTCTCAGCCGGTCACGGTGTGTACATTTTTTTTTTTTCATCATAAATTTTCTTTTAATGTCGAAAAATAATTTTTGTTTTTGGGGATTATTTTTTTTTAAAATTACCTTCACAACACTAGTTCAACTACCTTATATAAAATCCGTATACTTTCCAATATGTCCCATCCAGTCATATATTCTTAAATATTTAAATTCACTACCTTGTTCTCAGGTCGCTGCTACTAATTCCAACATTGATTTCACTACTTCAGATTCTCTTCTTGTCTAATCAATATACTATTCCCACAATCTCTATTCCATATCCTTATTTGACCATCCTAAAACCTCTAGCTCTGTCCTTGAAATGGAAATTTAGAATACAAAAACGTTGAGAATTTTATTGCTCATGAAGGAAGGGCAACCGTATTTTATGCGGTTCTGTACATACTGGCATCGGGGAATACCTCCAAAGAATATTTATAGTGTGTTCGTTGGGAGCGCCCTCCCCTCCTGCAGATGTGCTTCTCTATTCATTTTACTAGTCTTCTCTTTTGATTATTCATATTTGAACTGTCCTTCATGCATCACTGTGTTCGCCCGCTGAGTCCTCTCCCTCTTGATATAAAATTTTGTGTATGACTCGTAACTACAAGCGGAACATGGAATATAATCTCCTACATCCAAGAAGAGGTAATAACATGTATCAGATTTAAATGATAAATTTATATTGCAGTTTACAAAAAAATTTGATGCTGACATATAGATAAACCTTTTTCTCTGCTCTTCCATTTTACGAACATTTTGTAATTGATGGCTTCGCACAAAGAGAGAGACGCACTGGAGAGAGGGAGACCTATGGAGCGGAAGCAAAAAAAAAATATTTTATGTTAAAAAAAAGAATATTTTCATATTTGTTTAAATAATAAGAAATTGGAATATTAAACAATCATTTTATATATATATACATGATTAGATAATATATATTATCTAATATTATATTAATTATTTATATATTAATAGATAATAATTTATTAATTTAGTAATATTAAAAAATTAAATTAATTATAATTAATAATATATATATAATATAATTTATAATTATATTATTCAACACTATATTAAATATAATTATTCAGGTTGCAAGTTTAATAGGTGATTAATGGCCTGGGTAGTGGGAAATTGCATGTGATAATAATTTAGCTAAGAACAGAATTTTAATAAAATTAATAGATAAGAGACAATAATGAAAAAAAATAATTAAAAAATGGGTAGTTACGTGAGAAGGAGGTGAAGGACATCTCTATTATAGGAAAATTTTAGATTCGTATTGTTGTCAAAGTATGCGGGATGAAAAAAAGTAGTAAATACCAGAGAAGATGAGCGATATAGAGTTGCTTTTGCCGGATCGCGATCGGAGGTGTTTAGTAGCTGAGGCTCAAGCGGCACTATGAGTGGCTGAGCTGTGGAAGAAAAATGAAATTTCCAATAACGGTGTTTTGAGTCGGTAGTAGGTGTTATTGAGTATGAAGGGAGATCAAGGCCATCGCGCTCGTTAGAGGGAGAAGGAGACCGGTCGGTCTCGTCAAGGTGCGTATAACATATGGGATGTTGCCAGATGTTGGAGGAGGGGGTGATGGGTGTGGGTGCGGTTGTTGGCCATTAAGAGATAAGTTAGATTATCGACGGTGGTGGTGTGTTTGAAAGATTTTAGGTGCTATTGAGAAGTGCTCCGTAAGTTTATGGGATCGTGCAAATTATTATTGATTTGTAAATTAGTTTGAGTTTTCATACCTGTGAAGTATGTATGTAGTATTCGAGTAGTGTTATTTATATTATTTATTAGTATATATTATATATCTAATATAAATTATATATTAATATATTAAGTAATAACTAAATATATATTATATAAATATAATAAGTAATATATACAATACATTTATATTATAATTGTATTATATAGTATATTATTTATATAGGAGTAGGAGTAGGTATATATATTTATTAAATAGGAATATAGTAAATTATATATTTAGAAAAGTGAATTTGCATATTGATAGATTATATAACAAACGTTAAATATATATCTATATTATAATATTGATAGTATTAGTAATTCATTAGCTTACCCATTTCAAACCAAACGTCTATTAAAAACATCTAGCTACTGTCTTACATCTTGATATACTAAAGTAAGATTTATTCTTATCTCTACTCCTTTTATTATTAATTTAATTTATTATATAATAAGTTATTTATTATATATTTATATATTATATTATAATATTATTTTTATTTGGCATCATTTTAGGTCACCAGAAAAAAAATTAATTTTAACCGATACGCAATGAATTAGGTTATGTCCGATAGCCATCCTGATGACATATACTTATTGCACAAGATATTTATTTCTTAATATTCCGATATTTCCGTGCTGGTTTTGGAAAAAATACTTTAATTGCTATAAATATATATATAACTATATAAATACTGGTATCACCATAAAAATATTAATATTAGGGTTGTTAGTATAGAAAGGGTTATTTATCACGAACTATACTACATAGTTATAGCTCACTCCCTTATTATATATATTATCTACTTATTTTTTTTTTATTATTATTAGGTTACATAATATAATTGGTCAAACATCACTCATGGGCCAGACCCGATTCCAGCGATTGGGTGTTGTTTACTTTGCCTCAATAGTCACCTAACACACGTAAATTCACGCAAGACTGAGCCAACCAGCTGTCTAGCGTTTTAAAGTGATGGTGAGATAATTCAGCCATGAACACCGAAAGATCTGGTGATACAAGGTAATCCACTACGAACAGACGCGCTTGCCAGAAAAGAAAGCAACCCCCAGCGGAACTAACCTGGAGTATTATCCATTATCAACGCATAAGAACTCATTTGCGCAGATCACATTTTCCCGCCAGAACCCAATTTAGAGTAGGTTAACGAAAGGAGTGGCATTAAAAATAGTGGTAAGTTTACGTTTAATGTCGTATTAATGTTCCCTCGAAGAATCCTTTGCCACTATTTTTTGTCCATTTTGCGGATAACTTATAAAAAAAATAAAAAGATAAAGCACACATCTGCGCAGTCAAACGATATAGGGGTCAAGTGGAATGGAGGTACAGAGCAGTTTTAAAAGGCCTTTTTGCTCTTTTGTAACTCGTACCGGCTATCTCAAGTATTTCCGGGTGAACCTAGAGCCATTTTCCCAATATGAAGCAATTACTGTCTCCTCTATTTCATTAGGGCTGGATGTTAGCCTTTGCTATAACTGGAGTTAATAGAAAAGATGGAAAAAAAAGTCTGTAGTCTTATTAACAGAATCTCAGTTTTCTTTGAGGAGCTGCTCGCCATACGCAACCGTTGTGATGTGAAAGTTTTCCGAGATCAGGTTTTTTTTTGTATCTATGTTCAGGCTCTCTTATATGTCATTTGTTTTACTTATAATATTGATGAATCTTTTTTTATGGTAAGATGACGATTAGTAACTTGTCCGTAAAGAGGTGTAGGAAAGTTTTATGACCACGACTTTGTGGAAAATTATAATTTTTGGGCTCTTTTTAGAGATTTGTATGTTAATGTTTGATAAGGTGAGGTTTAAGAGTGAATGTATTGTTTCAACCAAGATTTGCAGAAAACGACTACCGAAGGGCTCTCTTTCCGGATAATTCTATTTTTCACGATATCACCACAGAATAAATAGGAAAGATTAAGACGAGATGGCAATTCTAGAAGTATAATTACAATACGTTAATAATTAAAATGATTGTAAAATGAAGGGTCGAGTCATCGCATATGGGTGGATAGAGCTCACAAGATGGAGACGATACCCCACCCGGAAATTCTTATTCCACATCAACGAGAAAGAATAGGAAAAAGATTAAGACGAGAGGCAAATTTAGAAGTAAAATAGGGGGAGAGAGAATTAAAATGAGTTGTAAAATGAAGGGTCCGATCATGCAGGGATGAGAAAAGAATCAAAACTGAAAAGTAGGAATAAATAAAGAGACCGAACCGAGAACAGCGCACTAATGAGAAGAAAAAGAAGTCGCTCCCACCAACTCCAACAGCCAATATTGAGCATTGACAACCCTCAAATTAAGGGGAGCTCAGAAAGACAGGACTCGTTTTTCCTATAAATCGGTTTCAAAGTGAACTTTGATTAGGGATTGTCCTCCGATACCCAAAAAGAGCCGATTACCGATTCTCTATTTTTTTTAGGTGCCGATACCAGAACTTGTGAATTAACCCTATAATTACACAGTAAGAACAAGAGATTTTGTGAACTGCTTGCAACTCTACAGATTGATTTTCCCCTGTACAAACCATAATTTAGATCAATTATTTCATTATTTGGAAATTGTCCCCACAAAAGTATCATTTTATTGTGTATAAAGGCCAAATTATGAAATAGTGAAGTCTTCGAGATAATTAAATGCAGGAATATAAATGATATTTATATTCAACATTTTTTTAATGTTTGTGATATAAATATCCTTCAATTTAATAACTTACCATTATCTAAATATTTCCAAGCAAGTATATTAACAAAGTTTATTAGACTATCTTGCATTTATGTTTATTCAACTGGAATTAATTAACAATTTACAAGCAAGATTCTTAATATTAGCTCCAATATTTCAAGATATATAATATTATTTGTATGATTTATCTTTAATTAATCAGTTTTTTCGTTATATTATCCTTTAATTAATCATTCGAAACTATTATTCAACTACATGAAAATGAAGAAAATAATAAATAACTCAATTTAAAGGACTAAAGATTTATGATTTATCATTTTTTCTACTTTTGTAACTTCTAAAAAACTTGAAAACAAAATTGTTAGTACAAAACTAGGCCAAGTCAAGATTCGGGCGATAGCTCGTTTCCTTTTTGGGTGGTTTTTTACATTTAATCCACCTACCCGAGAAAAATGCTCGCATTCACAGACATGAGAGAAGAGGGAGTGTGTCTTGTGATGAAATATTTTCTTGCATAGCACTGATGTACACTAAGTATAAGTGAACCTTTGGCTCCATGTTCGATACCACTCATATTGTAAAGTGATCTTCTCTTCTCTGTAGTGCTCCATCTTCCTGTGTTGTCATCGGTTCGAACGCTCCCATTACAAATCTTGGTCCTGCCTTTCATGGAGGAGTGCAATTGAAGTATCTTGTTGCGTTCCTTTGAAGACGTACCATTCTATTTTGTGTTTCTGTTATATGTATCTTGGTGTATTTCTCTTTTGTAAGGTTGTAATGGCTAGCATTGTATCCATGCTAATCTCGGATCCATCGCAACTTATCAGTCTATGGCATATACCAAAATCCTCTTCCATCTTCAGTTAGTGGTTTTTTTACACGATAGGCTTGAAGTAAATCCACCATTTCTGTCACTTAATCTATGTTTTGTCTGTTTTGTCTTTTAGTGTTAATTGAGTGCCAATATTCCTTTTTTTCTGTTGAATCTTTTTTTTTTTTGTTCAAGCTTTGTGGTCCTATGTTCTCTCTGTATGCTAATTAAAGTCATTTAATTTATAAGTGCGTCACCGTACCGCAGAGAGATGCCTCGAACTCTTGTTGGGGTTCAGATCTAAAACTTATATATAATTCCTAAATTTAGATTTTTTTTGCATATTTATAGTTTTTTTTTTTAAAAGGGGGTTTTTGCGTTGTTCAATTTTGGAGGGCAATAAACTATTAAAATTATCAGTTAGTTTTATTTATTTTTATTCGTAAATTTGTTGAGAAAGGTGAGGGATTTCCAAAAAATCCTTCTAAACTTTATTTAAAATCTAATCCAGTATTCTCTAAAGATTAAAAGAATATTGACGTTTAATAAACAATTAAAATTATTACTCTATTGGCAAACATTGCGCTCATTATATAATTGTATAATATATGTAATTCAATCCGAAAATAAAGAGGAATAGATACATTAATATTAAATACTCCAAGTAAATTTGTGCTCAAAAGTGGTTAATAGATGCAACTCTAAACAATATTTATTTTTTTATATATATCTAATATTATCAAAAAACAATTGGGATAAACGTACAAATATTGTTAAAAATAATAAGTAAAAAAGGTATCATAATCCAACATACAATTAACTATTAAATTCATCAATATTTAGCTTCAATCAGATTTCATTCCTAGACGTCATTCGTATCTGCTACTTTCCTGGACCTCTAATGAGTAAATTCTTCGATATTTCTAACATATGTAATTAAACCACATTTAGACCACAGATAGCCTGTGTCTTACTCTAAGATATGTTTCACACACCTCTGCTCTAAGGAACTGTTACATTATTTACCAATGACCAACTGTATGAACTTGACAATTGCTGCTCTAATTCAATAAACAAAACATTCTATTATTTCTGAGTTAATTTTTTGAGTTTTACAATAATATTGGAGGTATACTATTATACATTTTCCAGACTGATCTATAGTAATTCCAAAAGGAAGTGCATGTATGGATTAACTTAGCAGGTAAAAGATTATTCCTCTAGGACCGAACAGATAGGTCATCATCTGTGTATCAATCATCATCTATTCCTATAATTTATCAATATAATTACTTAAGATTTTTTCTTTCTCTTCTTGGTCTTCCGAGCATAAAGTGTCTGAGAGAGCACCATTATACACTTTTAATTGAGAAACCCACTAATAAAGTATGATTGTTGGACTAAACAACTATACAATACTACTAATATAGAGCTTCTTGAGATAATAGGAAAAGCTTCAATTAAGAAATAAGAGAATGATGATTTAAGAGATATCTATCCACTCACAAAGAGATGAATATTTCGACTATAGATGTACATAAAAATCAGTCAGGATAGTAACTCGTCTCAACAGTATTGTATTTGAATAAAAACCTACATAGTATGCAGCGTGGTTTATCGTGTCTTCAAGTTGTTGCTTCTTTAGTGCTTACCTGTTTTAGAAATAAACCCAACAATGCCCACACATACTTATTTATAGACTTGTTACATTTTTCATACCTTTGTGTGTGTGTGAGAGTTGTGCTTATCTCTCTCATGACATTTCTAATAAACTCTAAGTCCATCTAGATTCAGTTGTGAATGGTAAACAGCGCTCTCTGTCTTATGGCTGTTAGTTATATCTGTGAGAGTGGAACCTATAATAAAGCTCCTTTAGATCTGTTAAGATGAGAAGTGTTCGTGTTACAAAATAGTTGTCATCTTTCTTAATTTGGAACCTTTATAAAGCTAATCCTTATGAAAAAAGAAAAAATATATCCGACAATAGATGATGAAATGATTTCTTCAGTATATAAAAAATATGCCTGGATAATTGAATACAAATTTACAAGATAAACATTAACACTATGCCACTTAAGTGTTCACAAACAAGCAAGTTTTCCATCCTAATTCTTTTGTGAATAAAATGCGCAAAGAGTCAGTCATTAGATGTAAGAGAGTTATCATATTTCTCATACTTTTGGAGATGGGAGAGGTATTGAAAGATGGCAAGCTGAGCTGCAAGCCCAATGAGCATGTATTCTTTTTCCTCCTTCCCAATCAGTGTGTAACATTTGTTTGATCACCATCCCTTATGATGCGAAATTATAGAAACAGGTTGTTTTTCTTTAAAGAGATCCACTAATGATTGTCTTATGCAAAACTTGCAGCAGGATTACCTTTTTGTTGATGTTCTTTCTCTTGGAGTTAAATATGTCTTAAAGAGAAGACTCTTCCAAACCTAGCTCGACTGCAACAGTATACATGTCTTCCTTCTCCTCAAATACTTGGAAACCTGATGACTTGACCTTAATCTGCTGTACAGACAACCTTAGTTGGATATCTTTGTGTCCATTCATCACGAAGATACCATCTTCATATATTGCCTTATCCGCGTATTCGAGCCACGAAATTTTTTTCTGTCATTCATAGTTTTTCTGGAATAGCATATTTATGCCCTTTTTACTTTATTGTGAACAACCACAGTCTCCTGTCTCCTTTCATATTAATTCCAGCATCTAAAAATCAGCTGTAGTCAACGTAGACCGGACACCAACTAATAACTTTGTCAATCAGTGTGGCACGAACATTGATGCAATGTAACTATATTATATTTTTTTCTGTACGTGATGTAATTCTTAATGTGAAAGATACACCTTCAATCGCAACACGACATCGGATATGCTCGCCAAAAGGAGATCTAATCACAGAATTCTTCATCTGAAATACATGACATCAATTGCAGATAAACTGAGAACAAAAGAAAACTTCAAATTTGGTCCGAATTCATTTATAACTCTTAACCCTCCCTAATTCCTACTTTTTTGAATCATGAATTCTTTCTAATTCACTCTTCTTTGCTCTCTCTTTAATGTCTTGCTCAGGTAATCTGGTAATCCAATTTCGGCACGCTGCGCAAGAGATCTCAATCCCTCTCTCTATTGCACTATTAATATTATAACATCTAGTTTCTTTGACAGGATCTCATATCTCTTTTAGATTACAAGTAAGCAGGTAGATCTTGTAGCATTATGTCAGTGTTCTACATTCAATCTACTATCCGTGGAACATTTTGTATCTTGCGGAAATTACTGAACAGAACTTATAATCTTCATTTCCTTTCGAATGATTAAATTTAAGAGATGTCTAAAGTGAGCTTTGTCTATATCGTTTGCCATGAAAGTCTCTTTATTCTAATATCCAGATTAGTGCATTTGCAAGTGAGTTATGGTTTTTTGGCTCTTTCCCCAGTTTTCCTATCTTTCTTTCAGGGCAGTGACCCCAGAAAAGATCAAAAATGGCACCAACCAAACAACATGCTTGTGCTAAGGGCTGCCAACTTTCAAGCACTGTTTATGAATAAATACTACTTATGAAGAGTGGCGCTGGTAAAGGTGTGTCTTGACATGCTGGCGATACCACTCTGCCTCTTTTATCTAGGAAGCCATCTTTAGAACATCAACGTAGGTTGAGAGAGGTCGAGAAGCTAGCATTATCTCAGACCAGTTTCCATATGAACGTTAGTATCCGTGGTGAAAGTTTGCCATCTCTTTCTTTCTGTTTACTAGCCATTCCGGATTTTCAGATTTTGCAAGTGAAAAACTATTCGTGCCTGTGATAAAAGGAAAACATAGAAAATGAAATCTGCAGACAAATATAAGTAAGAACGCTACTTTTATTATACTTGGTATGCCCCCCTACATAGGTTTTTAACTATGAAATATGGTAACATGATTTCACTGAAAATGATTTTGAAGTTCAGCTTAATTTACCAAGAAAAACCAGAGTAATTTTTGGCCAAGTTCTTGTAAATATAAGATTTTGTGTAAGAATCGAGCTAACCCAATTGCCAACTTTTTTGACTCCCCATTATTTTTTGTGATAAACAGGATGTAGTCAAAAACTTTGCCACTACTAACCCAATACTCTTTATAATATCTGATTCGAGCATTATTATATTGAATTCTATAAAAGTTTTCTCATAATGTCTGTAGATCACCAAAAAGTACAGAACTATCGGCAATAATAACACAATTAGACCAAGTGATACCCAAGTAAAAGAGGCCGCTACCCGATACTCCGAGTCGTACGATATCCTCTACTTGGGTTCAGTAATAGTGAAGGGAAGAGTATTTAAATTCTGCTGTATAGAGATTTCTCTTCGAGCGGCCGAAAGCCGTACTGGCCATATCGATGGTACAGTGTGTATTCAGATTCCAGATGATCTATTTAGAAATTTGAGAGTTGTAGTGATTTGTTTTCATAAGATTTCTTAGAATTAATGCATGTGAAGACTATTAGAACGATAGTTAGATGAAAATCAATAGCGCGCGCTGGCCTTTTTTTGATATAGGTTGGACATGTGCTTGCTTCCAACACTTGAGAGAAAAGTGTTGGTTAAATGAGCTAGAGAAGATAGTTGAAGCATGAGGCGGGTAACATGAAAGCACACTCCCAACATATACTTCGGGAGGGAACGCCATCCCGTGCCATTCCGCGCTCCTAACCTGTTCATAGATTTCAGGAGCACCATGCACCTGTCAAATGTAATCACAGCAAAGGCATAGGACAACCTGAGAGAGAAGGAGGAAGAGGAATACCAGCTCGCCATTGTGAGTTAATAAGGAAATAGGAGGCCGAGATATCGATTGGCCTTTTCAAGTTGAAATTAGCAACAGAACCATCAAGATCGCATAAACATGAGATGGAAAGTACAGAAATTACGAAGTTTGTGTTTAGAGATTGTTTTGGCAGAGTGCCAGAAAGATTTGTCAGCAAGAGAGCTATATATTAGTACTAATAGGGCCTTATTTATTATTATATATTAGATTTTTATATTATAATATATGATATCGTTATCAATATAATATATATATACTATTATTAAATTATTGAGTTTATTATATTGTAATAGTATAATATATATTATATATGCCAAATATATATATTATATACTATATATGTTGAAGTATTATCATATAATATAATACCATAAATTTAATATATATTACATTATCATTCGTGTGTATACTATACTATTCGGTATATTAATTATTAGAATATTATTAATGCCTCTATTTAGTAAAATATTAGTTAATATAGTGAATGATGTAAAATTTAACAGTAATTATCCTCTAACTTTAGATTCTTGTTATGCTTTCACCAGAACATACAGCCTAGCAAGAAATGGGAGTTGTAGTTTTTTTATCTACTTCTGGAATTCGTGAAATTTAATTTATTATTCTAAATAAATACAGACAGGTTTGTACGTTCATCTTTGCTTAAATTCATTGAATTTGTTTTTTTTTTTTCGTTTATAAACTCAATAGCAAAGTTTTAAAATGTCATAATTACAAAGATGAATAATTTGGAACGAAGGCCTTATAAAACTTTTTCTTAACATGAAATGCAATATATAAATTGATGAATAGACAAATATAAAGTGTATTTTCTCTCCACTTTCACTCTGACGTTCCGTTCATTTTTATAATATTGAAAAAGATCAAATTTAAATAGGTTATTTCTCGTCTTCACTTGACTCAATCATTTTATAAATAGAAGATAAAGACAAATTATAAAATTGTTTATAATTCTAGACTCTCACTTAAAAAAAAACATTTTATAATGAAAAAGACAAATTTAAAGGTACTCATTTTTCTCCTCGCACTCACCTCTCTGAACTTTCGTTCATTTCTCATAAATGAAAACAGCACAAATTGAAAGCTCTTTGCCTGCATTTTTCACATATTTGACTCTCTCAATATTGTCATTTAAATGAAAAAAGATAAATTTAAAGTTTCCACCATAATAAGTCTGTGAGTCTTCCGTCATTTTTAAATAAATGAAATAGATCTTTTTTTTAAATTAAAGTAATTCAACTAAATGTAGTGATGAAATACTCATATTTATAAAATGAAAATATATAAATTCAAGTCTTCTCCGATGCGACTAAACCATAGACTCGTAGAGAATATATAATATAAAAAGACAATTTTATATATTATTTTCCTCATAAACATTTCTTGACTCTCATTTTAATAAAATGAAATAGAACAAATTTAAAAAGAGTATTAAATAAAAGGGGTCATCGCGACTCACGCTTGACCTGCCTACATTTAATAAATGAAAGACAAATTTAAAGGTATATCCTCGACTCACTCTGACACTCCCTACATCTTCTATACTAATTTATAAAAACTAAAATTAAAAGTGTGGTATTGTCCCGAACTTCACTCAGACCCTCCTTTATATCTCCTTCTTTTGTGGTTTTGTATTTGCATTTTAGTTCTATTTGTTTTGCCTTTTATTATCCTAAATGCTTTGTTTTGAACAATTTTTAATTTAAAACGAGAAACAATTTCCGCTTTTCTTTATCTTTTTATTATCTCTAATCGTCCATTCTGAGTTTTGCGTGTTTCAAAGTATGCTTCTCTTTTTTCCTCATCTTACGATTTGACATTGCAAAATAACTAATAATAAATAAGATAAATAAATAAAGATAATAATCAATATATGAATAAATAAATATATTTCGATAAAATTAATAATTTATGGACTTCGTGTTAATATCCAGATGATTAAGATATATTACAAATGACAAAATGATGGTCTAACCGGGCGTTCTTCATAAACGCCGAGAAAAATGTGTGAATAATCTAAATGTCTTTCTTCTAAACCAATCTAATATAATATTCTCCTTCTTTTATTTTTTTTTATTTGCTTGTGAATGCATTCTGCTAGCAGGGTTTCTTTCTTATACCAATTTATGAAGGTAAAATAAAACTGAATAGATTATTATTTATTATTATTTATTATCTATGTACATTTATTAATTAGTTCATTATTTTGATTATTATTTATTATTATATTTTATATTAGTATTATGTATTATTATTATTTATTATTGTTATAGTTTCGACAACTATCTTTTATCCGATTGTCGCTCATTATTTAATGAAAGTGTAGTATGAATAATCCCGAGCGTATTGGTCATTTTCTTTGGATTGTAAACTTTTTCTTAGCCCTGACAATCTTATCTTCTTACAAGAGAGAGCTTGGTGCACTGGACTTTAATTTATATAGAATTCTAGTTGTTCACCAGGGATGAATGCTGTCACCTATATTTTGGTCAATTTGAATAGTAGCGCCTTCTCTGCAATTTCGGAATATATTCCTCTATGGAATTCCCTTGGCTCATAATTCAGACAATATACCTGTCCGATGGACTTCACTATTGCTTGAAAGATTTGTGGCAATGTTTCATTCTTCTCACTGGGGTTTTAAGGCCTTCATTTGCACGGTTGAACTCTATATTTTGTGGGTAGTTTATAATTATTGTAATTTTTCTAGTTTTGAAGACAATTTAATTAGTACAGATATTCGTGAGAGAGAGAGAGAGAGAGAGAGAAGAGAGAGAGAAGAGAGAGAGGAGTATGAGAGGCATGATGTGTATATGAGATGATGAAGAGGAGAGAGAGTAATTTGAGGAGGCGACTGAGTATGAGAAGAGAGAGAGAGAGAGTAGAGAGAGAGAGAGAGAGATGAGAATGAGGAGAGACGAGAGAGAGAGAGAGAGAAGATGAAAGAGAGTGAGAGAGAAGATGTGAGAGATGAGAGAGAGAGATGAGAGAGATGAGATGAGATGAGATGACACGAGTGAGACGAGGAGAGAGAGAGAGAGAGTATGAGTTATGTTTATGTATGAAGAGATAGACGAAAAGTGGAGAGAGAGAGAGAGAGAGAAGAGCAAAGAAGAGAGAAAATGAAAAAAGAATAGCGATAGTAGAGAGAGAAGAGAGTAGAGAGAGTGAGAGTTTACGTCGAATCAAGAGAGTATGTGAAGAGAGACATGATTGTGATGATATTTGTTATGAGTGAGTTTATGAAGACGAGAAAGAGAAGAAGATGGGAGATAATTGATATAAGAGAAAAAAAAGTATTTGAAGATGAGGACTGAGAGTAAAGGAGAGAGAGAAGAGAGAGTGTAGAAGGAGAGAGAGAGCCACAAGAGAGAGAAGAAGTAGAAGAACAGAGAGAGGAGGAAGAGAAGGTCACAAAGTTTCCAGTTTTTTTAATTATGTTGAATATTTTGAAAGTTAGAAATTAGTTTTTGTTTTTATTGATAATTTTACTTGTTTATTATATATTTAGCTAAATTTGTTTTTATGCCTGTTTGTCATGTAATTGATATTTATTCTTCTTAAAAAAAAAAATTTTTGGTTGCCTTCTTTTACTGTGGTGAAAACTCAGAGACCGATGGCGGGAACTAGAGGGGACGTTTTCAGTACCCGGAGGGATTCGAGATTCGGTATGGCAACTCCTCCGCGTGTTATACTCCAATATTACCAGAAGACGGGGTTCGTTCTAGTTCCAAAATTAAATGTCTCTTCGATTATATTATACGGTTGTGTAAGGTTATTTGACTTCATTTTGGTATTAAGATAGGAATTTTGAAATTCTTTTTGTAAAGACTTAGAATGTTTATATTTTAGATAAAGAGCTAAATCCTCTGTTGATGACCAAGATGAGTGTGGGCAGCGGGAAAAAAATCAAAATATGACACAAGATAAAATTTCATATCTAAAGGAAAATTTCTTTTACATAATTTGTAAATAGGCTTTTAACGTTTTGTTTTAAATAAATTCCTGAATTTTTGATTTGTAAGCTGTATATTTCATTGTATATTTAGTGATTTAACTTCCCCTACTTTATGAAATATAAAAAATTTAATTATAATTTACCTATATGTTCATATCGAAGGCTACTCGTTCCTAAGATTTCTAGACAACACTGTATTTTGTTTCAACAATTATGGAACATCTTTTCTCTACAATTTGTTTTTTTTTTACACATTACATCACATTTGAAATTTATGCCAATATTTCTAAATATATTATTCTAATATTTTAAAAGGCAAATTTTAGTAACCAGAATTGCACCTTCCAATATGCTTAACATCAGAATATCTGAAATTTTTTAATATAGCATTATTAAATTTTTTAGTATATTTTTTCCATATTCAATCATAAGCTTATTTTGCATTGGTAACCCGCAAGTGCGCGAACGATCGTTAGTGTTGCTTGGTTTGGCTCATTGTTTAATAGACTATTTAGGCCCTTATAGTGTATTTAAAGAAATTGAGATAATTTTGATATAAGTGATACTCAGTGAAACTCTTTTACAACTTTAATTAAAACAAAGAAATCTCTATCCGTTCCAAAACACTCAGTAATAAAAGAAATTAATTTCACTTATGAAAAAAGTCTGTAAAACCTAAAAAATAAAAAAAAAAATGATTTTTCTTAAAAAAATCGAAAACAGACAATCCATCAACCCTGGTTTTGAACCGACTTTCTTCGTGAATGTCAAAATTGGTTAACGAGCAAACTAAGAACAAAATTTAAATTGCTTCTCTTACCGTGTAAATACAAATAACTAAAAATGAACTACAAAACTTATAGAAAAAATCTCGAGACCTTTATAAAATATATTACATCCATACATAACCGAGCGTCCTCCTATAGCTTTATAATTACTTCATCATTGCGTCTTTTTTTTTCTTCATTTTTTTTTTCACAGTTTGTCTACCTCTTTACTACCTTTTTTACTTCACTGGGGGTTCTAGTTTTAGCTCGTTGAATTCAAGGGAGGTAGTGTACAGGCGCCTCAGAATCGACTAACGCAATATTATATCGCAGACCCGGCTTTGAATGGGGGAATAAATTCAGCAGGAAACACATAAGATGGAAGAAACAAAGCAGACAGAGGTGGCAGGAAAGAAGGAGCACCGCAGCGAACTTAGTTCTGTGAGTTACATTTAACACAACTCATAATGCAGATACGCATCCTCCTTGTTCTACGAGCTACGAGGGCGACGTCGGTGTGGTACGGCGGGTGATAATTTCCCTCGATCACCTGCCACTACGGTAAATCCCTATCAAACAGATGATGATAAACACATCCAGCCACAACATCACGCCGCAAAGTAGAGGATCACGTGAACTGCGAAAGCACGGAACAATTTTTATATACGCCTTTTAGGCTGTTCTGAGCACTCAGACCATTATTCAGTAACAAAGACCAGAGTGAACCAAGAGAGTCACCAACCAGATATGTATGAAAGAGAATAAATCACATACACGGTGCGGAGATGACGCCCTTGTATACTAGTGGAGTATAAACAGAGAAAGCAGGACGATAAATCTCGACGCATCTAAACAGATACTCTCCAGTGTTCTTTTTTGTAGCTTATGTTCCCATAGCTAAACCTTGGTGATTGAAAATTCCAATGACATTGTTTAGTTATTATTGGTAGTAGGCGAAGGATTTTTTTATATTTTCTATACATGGTATAGTTACGAGATAACTCGCTCGAAATGTAGATAGGAAAGTTGGATTAAAGGTGTTTCTTGAGATGAGATTTGTAGACTGTTGAGTTTTTTTATAGAGATTCTCCGACTTTCACAAGTTTGTTTCAGACGGAAGAAACACACACGATCCGGAAATTCTAAGTCCAGATCTAGCGTAGAATTGATTCTGGTAAAGATTTAATGATCGAGATACATTTCAAACCAGTAAAAAGGGAGCATAGAATGTAGAAATGAGTTGAAGAAGAAAGGTTTCGTAGTCATCAAGCAATATAAGTGAAATAAGTATGATTTAGAGATGAATAAGATACATTAATGAATAAGTAAAGAAAGAAAAAAAAATCAGTAGAGATACTCACTAACCCTGAGGGACACCACTATTGACAGAAAAGGAAAAGATAGTTCGCCCCATCAACACAGCCTCTGATATTGATGACGATATGAAAAAAACTGAGACATATATAGAATAACGAAAAGAATGGGAAGGAGGAAGGGACCAACACTAAGGAAGATGGGAAACTTAGAGAGAGCAGAGACAACGTGCCATAAAGCCGTCAACAAGCGTTGGACTAATGTTCAAAAAAGCAGCCATCCTTGACGCAGTATCTCTCCGTTAGCCCTACAGGCCGCGCGCAAAACCATAAAAATCAGTAAGAGATAGAAAAGTATATCGCAAGAAGAACCTCGAGCGCTGAAACGCACTTTTTCAAAGCAGTGAATGAATCTCAAAACATTTCGACTTCTGGACAAATCTAGAGTAAAATCTTTAAGGATAAGTATTTCTTAGAATTATCAAGATACAATGTGAGAGCTATATGTGTCGTATAGTCTAGAAGGGATCAGAAGCGGCTTCCCTTTTCGACATATTCCGCTTGGAGCATTTGCGTTGTCTCCAACATTTCTCGAGTTGTTGATTCAAGTGTTTTAGTATTTTATGCAGAACAAATTTTATTGATGAGTATAAGTTGATACCTCGAGGGAGAGGGCTCAGCACGGAAGCAACACTCCCCCTCGACAATCACGTTGTGGGTGAATGTGTCCATCCGGAGTCCACATCGCCTTTACCTTTAACGTTCATTTAAGATTTATCAGGAGCCCATTGTTCACCTATTTATCGATTCATACAATGCTATAAATCTCTACAGGCTACAGAGCAAGGTTTACCCTTGTACGAGAGAAAGGAATGAAGTATAGAGGAATTTCCAGATTTATCGTCTTCAAGTGTATTGAATTAGATGGGTTAATTAAATAAATATTTTAGATAAGGTTAGAAAAGTTAAGATGCCCTTTTTTCGTGATATTGGAGAAATTACTCAACATTTTTATTTATAAGTTTTATTTTATAAATTATATAATAAGTATTTATTATTATTTTTATGGGGCCGGTGAAAAACATACAGATACGAGATGAAGAGGGAATGAAAAGGGCAAGGATTTACAAGAACAGTTGGAGATTGTTTTTTTTTTGGTGCAAGAGGCCCGAAAGTATTTGTTCATAGTAACCCAAGGGAGTCGTGTCGCACGTTTCGTTTTACCTGGCAAGCTCGCTTTATGTCTTCGTTCGTATAGAGTTTAATCACGGCAAGAAGCGGAGTGTTCCTAAAACTGAATGAGAAATGTAGCATGAAGTGATAGAAGAGAACGGAATGTTTTTCCACATGAACCAAACGGATAACGCACTTCTTCTATGCGCTGTAAATTGCGCCTAGAATAGAATCATAAAACAAGCAAAAACGAATACGAACCTATGAGAAATATGTAGAGAGAGAGAGATAGATTTAGTCGAAGAAGAATGAACCTGCTCATCCATCAACAGAGATTAACAAGCTCCCTACATTTTTATCGGACAGAATGCTTGAGAAAACTTGACGTCAAACCAAGAAGTCATGTAAGTCAGTTTCATTACCAATAATTATAAAGTAATAATTATAAGCGTAGATAAGACAAACGCTAAGGCCTTACCTCCAAAATGCCATCGATCAAGATGCCAGATAATAAAATACGAAGAAGGTCAGGTATTGAGAGCTCTTAAATGAGAGAAAGTTTAAAATAATTACTGAGATATAATAAATATATCTTATTGTTTTTTTGTGAGTTTAATTAATAAATGTATTTATTCCTTTTATTTTATTAAAATTTTAAAAAGAGAAAATGTTAAATTTTTAAGACTTATTTGTATTTATTTATTTAAAAGATGAAGAAGGACTTATGTGTTGAAAACTATTTATTAGGTTTCAAGTGTGTTTTCAAACTATATAGATTTAGATATTGAGAATAGTATAGTTTCCGAATTGAATAGTTATAGTAGTGCTTTAATTAAGTTATATTCTGTTCTATGATTTAGACCTCAAAAGATCGTGAGATGTATATAATATACTAAATTGATTTCTCTCGTGTAATACTCTCCTCTCACCACCTAAATTCTCTAGTATGAATGACCCGATTATACTCATAATTATGTGTTTATAAATTACATGGAATAATTACAAACTAAATTAGTAGAATCTTTAATTCTCAGTTGTTATGGTGAATTTGAATATAAATTATAAATTTATTTTTTTACAGTTGCGCTTGTTGTGAGAGGTTGTTATGAATGTGTAAACAAAGTGAAAAAAAAAAGAACGGTGTAAAGAATCCTGTTCTGAATCAGCCGTTTTATATCATGTAGTCAGTTAATAAGCACAATCGGGCCAAAGGCCATCCCACTGTTGTAGACTCTGAAGGGAGGAAGGTAGAGGAGATGGTTTTGGTTTAGTCTTACAAGAACAGAACGTTATAGTATAGATTTTCCCAGACTCGCAAAAATTTTGCTTCGCGAAGCGCGTTGTCTTACAGATGGAGATGTATACAAAGCCAGTAGCGGAACAACACGCGCGACAACACTCTTGAAGGACCGGGCAAATTTAGAAAACAATTTACAGCTTAAAGAGGAAAAATAAAGAAAAGAAAAAATAGGCCCTTTTCCAGATATAAAGAGGAACAGAATTTCTAGAACAAATAACCACTTTTGTTCGCCTTCTGCAGACAAGAAGCAGAAAAGGTTTAAGATTTAGACGTTCAGAGGAGTTGGTATTTCTGCACCCCCCGGACTGCAGAGTTAAAGAGGAAAGCGCTCGGTTTGAGAGTGAATAGTTAAAGACCAAACTAAGATGCCCCACGCTCGCAAAATCTGACACATCACGATAATTCTGGGCTTTTTTTTTGCAGTTTTCACTACATCACATGGGGTGCGGTTTGGGGGGGCCTTTTTTTCTCTACTTTGAAAACGGCTTTTTCAAAACCCGGGTTTTTGGCTTTTTTTTAAATTTACCGTTCTTAACTTTAAGAGAAAAGAACAAACACTTAATATTTTAAAATTACCAAAAAAAAACTAATAAACATCCACTATCCAATTAAATATTAAATACAATTCAATCACTTCCCTTTATCCTTAACTTAAACTAATTAATTTTATTTTATGATGCCACCCTTTATGCAGATATGTATGAGAAGGATCAAATGTGGTTGATAGACAAAATATTGGTTTTATACAAACAAACTAAATTAACAACTTTATAATTAACAATAAAAATAAAACTTGTTAAAATTAAATAAATTCATAAACATAAGAAAAATAAAATGTGAATAAGTAAAAATAGTTTTATATAATTATTAAGAAAAAAATTCTTATTATAAGAAAAATAATAAAATACTCCACATAAATATGAAATATATTATTATAATATTCTAACTTGAAACGCTACAACTCTCATCTTAACTAATGTAATCTGGTAATAAAAAAATATAATTCTTACATTTATTATACTCTCACAATTATAATGGAGAAATTGTAAAAGGTAGTAATATTAAAAAAATAAAATTTAAAAAATATTACATTTACATATGATGTCTTTTACGTGTTCAAATTTAAAACGTTCGTTTATAAAATAAAAATTAGAAACACTTAATATATACTTTAATTTAAGGAAATATAGCAAAGAATTCGATGTAACAGAGCAATTGATTACATAATGGCAACTAAATACTAACAAATTATTTAACGCTAACATTTTATTTGTATATATATATATAAAGAAAGAATGGAATTATATATAACAAATAAAAATTAAATATACTGAGATAATAACTTATCTTATCAATAAGCTGTGGATCCACTACATTATCTACTCACATCAAATTTTAAACAATCGAAACAAAATTTTATATTAAATTACTTTTATTATAAAAATCAATTAAAACAAGTATGTTGCATCAATAATCAAAATATGTAAACTAATCTAAAACAATGTTTAATGAGTAAACAATTAATATAAAAATTACAAGAACACTATATTAGTCATACTATTTGATGTGACTAACAACAGATATCAAACTCAACAAACCTTATTATTCAATTCCTATAGTCATTCATTAAAATAAATCAATACAATTATAAATAAAATTTTTTTTGATTTATAATATATTATTAAATTTAATAAATATTAGTAGTCATATAATATAAATAAGAACAACCTAGACAAATTCAACAATCCCAATTTTCCCAGTGAAATATTTTGAGAGAATTATTGTGTAAAAGGCTGCTCTAGATAATAATATGGATTGTGTTAAAAATAACAATTATTTAGATCATATAATTATTACTTAATAAAATGATATTATTTTAATTTAATATTATAATATATAATTTATTTTATAATATTATTAGATTTAATAAGTTAAGTATTATATAAATTAAAAATTTATTAAAATTAATTATTTTCTATTTTATAATATTTAAAATATAATAATTTTTATTTTTTATCTATTTAAAATATCTCATCAACTCTGCTTAATCTCTCTCATTATTGGTGTATCTTTTACGATTTTGAGCATTGCGTAAGTAATAGCACTCCTGAATACAGAGAGAATTTTAATTTTAAGATGAGAAATTAAAATAGAATTATTACAAAATATTACGAATAAAAAGAAAACACCAAACGAATTGATTCAATCTCTTATATTCTCCATTATTATACTCATTATTAGTTTTTTGAAGTAAATCGTTCATGACAAGTCAAGTAAAAAAATAATACACTCACAATCTCTCTTAAAAGAGTCTTCATATGAGTTAATACTTGTGCGAATTATGAAAACAACACACTCCATTAATTTGCATCCAATCTCGGTGATAGATAGGTTTTTTATTAACTCTCTTAGGACACTCAGAGGTGACTACACAACATTATAAACATTTTCTCTATTATCATCAATAAGAGAGACTCCTTTAATTTTATTTTAACACTTTTCATTTATTTGTAATATTTTTATCATTATTAATCTTCTTCTTCTTCATCTGCTAAACTAACATTTTTCTCCTCCAGGCATTCTCATTAATCTGACTACTATATCATACTTTCTTTGGTCTCTATGACCATTTAAGGTTGAATTCGTTTCTTTTTAGTCGTGCCTTATTTATTAGGAATGGTTCAAAAATATAATTATTCTCATAAACTCACATAATATTCTAAACATCATCTCAATCTTTATTTATTACACTCTCTCTCATGAACCATCTCATTCATTACCATTTTTTTTAATTAAAAATCAAATATTAAACTTTTAATAATTTTTAAAACTTTTTTCCAAAACTTTATTTCATATTAAAGTAGCATCTCCTTTTTTTTTTTTTTTATATTATTTAATTTCTTATCTTTCATCTCCGCTTCTCTAGCTAACTTTTGTTGCATTTGTATCCTAATTTTATAACACTATTTTTGATAATCTTTTTTTTAGTAATCTAAATACTTTCAGGTTTATTCTATCTCAACACTTAAATATTTTATAGAATTTATTTAATAAATTATTACATTAATAAGACTATGGTATTATATACACATTAGTATAGATCCGTCGTGTCAGATACACGAGATAGTTCTCTTCTTCTTAAAAATTAAACATTTTTTTTATATTATTGGAATTTCTTTTGTTATTGAAAAACTTTTTGCTCAAATCAAAACATATAATGTGAGATACAAATTTGAATTGAGAAGTGTGTAGCAGTTTTTTTTAAACTAATCAATTAGTTCTAAAATTGTAATTATGCTTTTATTTTTTATACTATATGTATACATATAACTTTACTCTGTACTTAATAATCATATTATTTCAATACATTGTAATAGTTACGGTTACATTTATCACAATACATTTATAAATTATTATTTCCATACGAGTTTAAATAGAAAACTAAGATTATTGTTCTTAAAGTCACATATACTCTATAAATAAAACAATTATCAACCTCTTTAATAAAAAAATTTAATTTTAGACAAAGACATTTTTGCCCAAAATCCCCAAAATCACTTTTTATTTAAAAAATTAATTTTTTTCACTTCTATTCATTTGGGGTAGTGTTAATATTAAGAATGGCAAAAGTATTTGTATATTTATATAAGAAATATTCAGTAAAATTATTGAAAATTTATAATTTAATTTTATATTTAATTGATATTTATATTTTGTTATTTAATTTGTAATAGATTTTAATTGTTATACACTTTAATATATTTATTTTTTATTTTATTTATTTTAAATTATAATTTTTTTAATATAAGAACAAATTTTATAGTTAAAAGTTAGTATTAAATAGAGGAACATAAATTTATACTAAAAGAACTCTGATAAATAACGAAAGATTATTAACAAAAGTTATTATAAAAAATTATGTGAATTCATTTTTTTTTAATTGCAAAAATTTTAATAAGTCATACTCAATTACTTTAATTGTAAGAGTAATAGTCTGGAAATATCATACTTGTATTTTTATATATATATCGTATGATATATGCATTTAGAAGGCAAAATTGAGTGTTTGAGGCAACTATAAACAATAATACTTTTTAAACACCAAACATAATGTGAACTATTTCTTTTCATTGTTATATGCAATTCCAACAAATTTACTACTATAATTTCCTTCACAATAACATATTTCAAAAATATTCTGTGAGGATCGCAAAATTCTATAGCATGCTTGATTTTAAAAATGATTGTTGAGTTGTGAATGCACTAAAAAAATTATTTATTTAAATATATTAATTAATTATATTCTGATAAGTAAATCTAGACTATTAATTAATAATTTAAAATATATAATTATTTTAATAATTTATAAAATATAATAATTAATTTATATATATATATTATTTATTTTTTATAAAGTTATACATGCTTTATTTTTTATTCAGCACCCCGGGCCCCCAAATATGGCCCTAATAAAAATCTTCACCCCCGAAAATTAAATCATTGATGACTTGCAGTAAGGGATAAGAAAAAGGTTTTTATTTATTCAGCGATTAAGAAGAATACTTTGTTTTACTACCTTTGAAAAGGAAAGGTTAGCCTTTTATGGTTAGATAATTAAAATTTTGCGTACGAACAACCAATATTTTAATTTTTAGATTTGTTATATTTTTTATCCATCTTGAGAGCACTATTAATAATATTAAAAACATAAAAACGAAAAAGAAAAAATTTAACTGTTATGCAAAAAAAATAAATACAAAGTAGACTGAGTTGTGATTTTAAAATTTTTTAAACACTTGTTGACGTTTTCGTGATTGAGATAGAGAATATCATTCAATAAATAAAAAATTATTTCAATATCCTCTTTAAACTTATTTCAATATCCTACTTTTCAATCTTAAAGATAATAAATTAAAAAAAATATTTCCATTAAATCTTGTAAACTAAAAATTCATCTTAGCTTTTTTTATTTTCGTTTTTTATTTTTTCTACGTCAATTATACTTTAAATAAAAACCTCTTTGATGTTTCATGGCGACCATATCTAGGGCAGTCAAAACTAATAATAATAATTATATATTAAGGAAAATGATGCGAACTTTTCCAGTTTTTATTATATTATTTATATTTATTAATATATTATTATTATTTTATTTTATTTTATTATATTTATATTTATTTCCGGCTAAGAAAAAACTTTTATTTAGGTAATTGATAGGGTAGGCAAAGATGGCCCTCACACTTTTTTAATCACTTTTTTTAGCGCCTTAACGCCACAATTTTTGAAATACAAAAATCTAAAATGAATATATTATTAAACTTTATTAATATTTTTTCTTAAAGGAAATAAAAGCACTTGAAATAATATTTAAATTAAAAATTATTTATAAATTTCAGTTAATTTTAATAGATAAGACAAATGTTATAATTAATTCCTGGTCACATAATTCTCACATCTAAATTTTTAATTAAAGATTAGATAATCTACGCATTGCTCTCTCTCTCTGGGGAATAAAGAACTTTTTGACAACTTATTACATGCATTCAATATTTTAGCAATTAGTCACTCTTAATTATAGATTTAAATGAATATATATATAATTAAAATATTATCTTAATAATAATAATTAGATGAATTAAAATATAATAAAAATAGTACTAGAAAAGGGAGGTCTCTCAATTAATAAAAACGGTATAATAAAAATAATTCCGTTATCTTTAGCTTACTGTTTATTTTCCATAAGACATTTGTTAAATACCAAAAATCTCTCGCAGTAAGATTGTTACAATACTTTCATATATGATATTTATAAAAAGTAGTTAATTTATTCATCGGCTGGCATTAAAAGATACTAATTCTCATCCGTTCTAAGTGTGTTCGATATTCCATAAATGTTTAAAATCTTATAATTCGGTGAAAATGTACATTCATTATTCGACACTTGACATTATAAACTTACTATGATTAAACCAAATTGGTAAGATAACTTTGATATACTACAGATCGTAAGGACATTTTAGTGTTGCTATTCATTTGAGTCATATTTTTTCGATGTTTTATTCGTTGCACGAGGAAAGAACATTTTTGAATCCAACTATTCAAATTAACAAAAATATGATATTAAAATAAATTTGATATTATTTAAAAAGTAATTTAAAAAGTATTTTATAATTAAAAATACAAAAAGAAGTTGTAAAAATATTCCTTTTATATATTCTGAAAGAGTTAGGAATGTATTTTTTGAACAAACTGTTACATTTAGAAAGTTTATTTGGATAATCATTTATGATAAATTTAATAAATTTAATTTGCCAAACATTGATCTTGATTCGAAAGCTTTGTATTTAAAATAATGAAATTTAGACACTCCTGTTAATTTGTTGGCACAAAAAATAACCAGATCGGAGTGTTTTAGTTATTTTCGTTTTCAGTTTTTATTTGTTGTTGTTTTTTTCGTTTTGTTATAAATGAACTTTAACCCTCCGCCAACAAAGAAATCTCTAAAATTATTATTAATTCGCAAAACAACAGAATTTTGTTTTTCATTTAAAATGTTGATAATAAAAAATTAAAAAAGACAAAAAGCTGGCAGGAAACTGAACACAAACAAACTCTTTTGTCTACACAGTAACCCTTAAACTTCCACACTTTTTTCTAACTGTGTGTAAGAAAAATAATACATACAAGCTCAGTTGGATTTTAATCTTAATACGACAACTCAATCAGTTATCCACAAAAAGAAGTAAAGAGATCAAATATGAATTTGGGGATTATGAACAAAAATAACTCATATCACCAAACAGAATATAAGAGGAAGATTTAAATTCTAAATGTATGTATTTGGAAACAAAAACATATTCTTTAAGTTTGCTTTGTTGAGGGGGAAAATTTTTTTTAAGAAAAAGAATTTTATTGCAAAAAAAACTAATTTGATTAAAAATACCGGTTTTTTTAATTGAAAAAACACACAGGTTTTTGAAGTATATTTCTTTTTTTTGCATATGGTAATATTAACATACAAAACATACAATCTATAAAAATAGACCATCAAAAAAAAGCACAGATAAAAGAAAAAAAAACACAAAATGAAACTAAAAAAAATTCTATGAAACCAAATCTTTTCCATCCCCGAACGTACTAGCAAAATTCTCTCAAAATAAAAGCAGACTCCCATTTTTAAAGTTCTCTTACGTATCCATAGAGGATGAAACTGTAAGAGGAAACGCATATTATACAATAATTTTAAAAAGATTGCAAAAGTGACTAAAAAATTGAATTGAAAAACATATCAAACCTTTATAAAAGATAAAATACTACTTAATAAATATATAAACAACTAAAATTAACACAAACTAAACGATCCTTAATCGAGTAAATTGAGATGATTAAGTGATTAATTAAGACAAAATGCAACTAGTAAATTGATTTAACAATAATATAACTGACAGGATTAATAATAATGGAACACTAAGGAAATTAACTCAATTGGAAACTGTCAACAATTTCATAAAATAGTGATATATAAATATGATGTAGTATTTGAAACCTTATAATTATTTGCATAATTGCTAAATTAAAGTACTTAATGCTGAATAAAGAAAAGATGATCCCAGAAAATTAAAAAATCCTGAATTAAATATTTTTTTTTATTTTTCTCAAGTTATAAATAAAAACCTAATGAAATAACTCTAAATATTTTAAGTTTCAATAAAATAAAAATAATAAAATTTTAAATAAATTAATTTTTGAATTATTTTTTATTATTTAGTTTCAAACTTTAATTATAAATGATACAGGAAGAATTTATAATAGTGTGAAAAGAAATAGTGATGAGTGAGATTTTCCCATTTTTAAGTTGTAGAGTTATTCCCAAAGTTCACCAAGTGCAACACATGTGATAACAAATATATATACTTAAATTTAGAATTTGTAGGCAAATATATAATATAAAATCTATTATAAATAAATATTATTAGTATAAATCTGAAAATAATTGAAAAAAAAAAGAATAAAATGATATTAAAGAAATAAAAATTTTAAATTTTATAAAATAAATTTTAAATATATTTTTTTACAATATTAAATAAGATTAAAAAACAAAAATGAAAAATTATATAAAGCCATATAATAAAAATAAGAAATTAACTTACCTTTAAATTTCTTGTAATTATAAACAAAAATATATTTTCTGATTTCTCAAATTTCATGCTTTAAAAAATCTATCCGTTAATTGGAGGGATTAACTTTTTAGTTGAATATTTACGATAAATAAGATAATTATATTATAATTTTTTTAAATAAAGTCATTAAATATTATTATTCAAAAATAAATAAAAAATCAGTATGAAAAACTATTGCCCACACCTTGACACGACAATTTTCCTGAGACAAGGGATGCCAATAATACATTAGGTTTACTCTATTTTTTTGGGACGTTTTTGGGCCGAATTTTCTTCCGCGTATTTTCGAGACACGAAAATTCACAAATATTTTTTGACATCAATTCAGACATTCACTATGGGAAAAGATAAACACACACAACATATTAAGATATTTTTTTATTTTATTTTATTTTAAATAATAATAACTGGGCTCCACAAATAGTATTAATATTTCATCGACTGACAGTTTATCAGTAAAAAGTTTCAGATTTAGGGTCCCCCCTTAATTATTTGTTTATTTAGGGTATTCGGAAAAAAATTTAATTTATTTCCAATACTAATAATTTAAAATTATTCATTATTATTCCCTAAATGAATAATATTTTTAAATAAAAGAAAATATTGTAGGTTTTAATTTTTTATTTTATATATTTTATTATTTTATTTTCATCTACCAAGCCGTTATATAACATAATAAGTATATCCCCGGCACTTTAACCCCATACCCTATTCACTCCTTCCGCCATAAATTTTTACGTAAAAATAATATTTGAAGTAAAACAAAACAAATAACAAAATACAAAATACCTCATTTCTTTCCACCTCCACTTAGAATAAAAATTTTGGTAAGAAATTTTGATATTCCTTTTTTATTTTTATTATTACCTAAAAATAACCTTTACTCTTAAAAAGAACAGGGTATTATTTATTTTTAAAAGCCAGACAAAAACTTCTTTTTTTTTTTTTATAAAACTACCTTTTTTATTTTTTTTTATAAATTTTTTAAAAGATAAAAATGCGATTGATATTTTTAGAATTATTTATAAATGGGTTATTTATTATATTTATTTATTAATAAGTGAGGCGAAAAGTCTTTTTTTTTAAAATGTTTGTTATCATTTTGTTATTTCTTTATTTATTTTATTTTTTTTTTATTATTTAAATAAAACAGTTAGGGTTACACAGCAACACTTATGACCTTATATACACAAATATCCTTAATCAGAACTATTTTTTCTTGCGGGTAAAAGGATTATTTCCCCACCGGTAACTCAAAATTTTTTTTTTTTTATTGAACAATTTTTTTGTTGGTACCCTCAATTTAATTTTAAATTTTTGGTTTGTGTTTTTTTTTAATTAATCTTTTGTTTTTTTTTCCCGAAAAAATTTTTTTTTTTTGGGGAAAATTCAACCAAAATTCTTTTGTTTCCCAATTTAAATTCTTTTTAAAAAAAATTAAATTATTTTTTATTATTAAACATTATAAAAAATGGCATAAATTAATGAATTAATAATAATATAAATAATTAGAAATAGAATTATACATACTAAATATTAATGATATTATAAATTTATTAAATTATAAATTAAATCATAATTATTGTATAATAATAAAAAATATAATAAAATTTGTAATTTTATAAAAATATATAAAGTATATAATATCCAAAAATTGAAAAAAATAAAAAAAATTATTTTTTTTTTCCTGAGATGGTTCCCCCCCCCCCCCTAAAAAGTGGGGGGTTTTTTTTGGGAAAAAAATAAAAAACTTTTTAAAAAAACCCCCTTGGAAAAAAAAGATGGGTTGAAAGGATCAGAGGGTGGGGGGGGGGGGGGGGGGGGTTTTTTTTTTTTTACCTCGGAGGGAAACTTGTTACATATTTTGGGGCCTAAAAAGGAAACCCCCCGATCTTTTTTTTTTACCTCTTTTGAAGCAGCTCTGACAACGCTTGTGCTGTCGAAAGGAAGGCCGAAAGTGCGTTTTTTAGAGGGGTCCTTTTTTGGACACCCCTAACCTTGTCCCCCCCGGGAAACGGGGGCCCCCCCCCCCCGCAAATCCCCCCCGGTTTTTTTTTCCGCGGGGGGGGCCCAAAACCCAAAGACTTGGGGGGGGTCATATTTTTTTTTTTTTTTAACCCCCGGACAAATTTAAATAAAGGAAATAATTCTTCCAAATCTGTTTTTTTTTTGTGGGGGGAGGCATTTTTATTTTAAATAATTAATTATCTTTAATATTAATATATAAAGATTGATATTAATATTAATTAAATTATAATAATATATAAATTTAAAAATTATTATTAATTTATATAAAAAATAAATTTATTTAAATTTAATATTATAAATTATAATTTTTATCAATTTATTTATTAAAAAATTTCTACCTGCATATTTAAAAAAATTAAAATATATTTATATATTTAATTTAAAAATTTATTAAATTAATAATATAATATAAAAAATATTATGAAAAATTTAAATATATAATATTAAAAAATATTTATAATTTTATATTTTATAATAAAAATAAATATTATTAATTTTAAATTAATAATTTTTGTAGTAATATAAAATATATTATATATTATAATTTTTATTTATATATATATATTATTATTTGTTATTAAATAAAATGAAATTATATTTATAAATTATTAATTTATTTTATAATAATTATTATTATTTATTTAAATATTTAATCTTCTAACGCACTGCTATATATATTAAATAAATCTTAATTATAAACCAAAGTGGTAATTATTGGAGAACAGAGCGTTAATTTATGGGAAATAAAAACACAAAAAAATATTTTTTGAGGGTAGAAATAATGTATAATTTTTTTTTAGCACTTTTTCTAATATGTTATATTATCACTAAAATTATACAAAATAGGGATTTTAACTATAAACTTTTGGTTCTTATTTAGTTGGGTAATGTGTCATTACTTTAATTTTATGACTGCCTCTCTATTCAATGAAAGAGTACTACTAGACTGGTGTGTTGAAAGACGGGTGGGCTGTGGTCTTACCTTCTGTATATTTATTCATACCATCCCCTACCTGAGGATGGTTTATAGTAACATTAAGTTGTTTTTTTTATATTTTCATGGCACAATTTTGCTCGTTCTATTTTTGCTGGGCTTAGGCAAAGATTGTATAGTAGCCAATCAGCAGCTTGGTTCATTGTTTCAATATCTTTATTTTATGTTATTATCGTTTTAATTTTATGACAATAATTTTTTTTTCGCGTTTGATTCTTTTGTTTTGTGTGAATGTATCTTTTACCAAAGTTCTTTAATACATGTTTTTTATCTTTTTTGTAAGTGGAACTTTTTTGTTTTATTTGGGAACGTTTTTGTTTTTTTTCATAAAATAAAAAAAGTGATTCAAAAAAAAAATCAAATATACCTATTTTTCGAATTTTCTTTTTCAAAATTGAAATTGTTTGCTGAACTACTTTATAAATATAATAATATAATTATTTATTTTTTTTATTATCTATTTATTAATTTTTAAACTTTATTTAGGTTTATTTATCAATTTGTATGTTTTTGATCTTTGTTTTGGATCGTCATATAGCTGTGACGTCATAGATTGTGGCAATATTTATTTTCATTCATTTAAATTTTCGTAATTATTTTGATATAAAGTATATGTATTTGGTTTCGTATAAAATTAAATTTTTTATTTAATTTAAAGTTATTATTTGTCGTTATTTTTATAATATTTTATTTTTAAAAATATATAATTATTATTTAAATTTTAATTTAAAATTCTTAAAATTTATTTAAATTTTATTTAACTTTATTTAAATATTTTTAATTTAAAAATTAAAAATTTTTATTATTAATTATTTTTAATTATTCTCTTTAGTTTTTATTAAGAGAATTATAACTTACATATTTACCAATTTTATAATTAATTTTTATTTGAACAATTCCAAAGCTAGTGTTTATTTTTTATAATTAATTTAACGTTAAATTTTAATCATGAAATTTGTATTTACTATTTTTTTCTTAAACGAGGTGTGTCTTTTGGTGTTAAGTATTTTTTTGCGTGGGAATTCTAATTTTGTTGGTTGGTGGTCTCTCATGGTTTGTTTATTTATCTTTTTTTATGTCCAAATAGTATTTAAAGATAAGTTTAAACATATTCGATTTATAATGCTTATTGTTTTAATCTTTTATAGGTTTTTTTATTTAGTTTGTCAAATTTAACCACTCATTTTCTATCAAAAAAGCAATATTTTTAGATATATTCCTTATATTCTCCACCTTTTCTTTATATAAAATTGTTGAAATACTTTTGTGTAGAAAATTGTGTATAAAGATTATTGTTAGTATATTGTTAATATTTATATCACATCGTTCATTGAAGTTTATCTATTTATTTTTATTATTTCTTTATTGTCTTATATATTGGTTTTATTATTTTGTGTTATTTTTTGTGTGTGTCGACATTTATTTAAAAAACTTAGTTTTTCTTTTTTCTTACTTATTCATTGTGAGGTTTATTATTTAGGTTAAAAGAATCTTAAAGATTGGCTTTATTTTTTTTTCCAATATTTTTTTCTAATATATTTCTTCCACTCTACACGAAAATAAATATTATATTTGAGCTTAGTGTGTTTCCTCATATTAATGATCCCGTAGAGTTTTTTTACTTTTTCATACTTTCTGATTATCAGACTCAATATATTTTTTTTTTATATTTTTAGATCTTTTTCTCTAATTTAAGGAACTATTAGTTATTTATGGTTTATAAGAATAGCTGCGATTAGTGAGAATTATTGTAAATAAGGTGATAAAGCGGAAGTGAAAAACGTTTCTTTTCCATATGAGAATTTTTTTGTCGATCCACTTTAACATTATATATTCTTTTTTTTTTTTTGTTTAAAACCATTTAATTAAATTTATTTGGCCTAAGATCTTTTTGCTTTCCTTGTTTGTTCCATATATTTCCCTCCGGGTTTTTTTCCGCAAGTAAACTTTTTTGTTGGCCGTGAGAACTACCAGATATGATAAAAAAGATCAACAAATATTCCGACAAGTAATATGTACGCAAATCTGTTAGAGTTTCTTATGAGCATATATTTTATTAGATAATATTATCAATCCTCCCTTTGTTATGCCAAATTTGATATACTAGATTATGAATTTTATTTAAGGGTTTATTTTTGGGGGTTTGCAGTAAAGATTTAACCCTTTCAGTGTCTCGGGCCCTTATAAGCCAACATAATTAAAAAAATATGGGTGTTTTTGTTTTTCTACCCTATATATTTATAGAAAAAAAAGGATTACACCACAATTTTAAATAAATTTCTGGGTGTATGGTATATATGTAAATGTCACGTATTTTTCTAGTACTCGTGAGGTTTTTTTTTTTGTTAAGTAGAGATTAGAAATATCAACAATAGAAAAGGATTCTCTTGTACCACCCTCTGTTGCCTCTCACGACCACAAGAAACAGGTTTTTACACGCGGGATGTCTTGCACACTCCTCGACAATACGTAGTCACTAAATATATTAGTATATTTCCACCGAATTTGGTAATACTACACATTTTGGACAACACAAACTGCGCAAAATATTAGAGTAAATTTTACACTAGATGTGCTTACATTAACTATTTACCCTAGATGAGACCCTCTTATATGTAGAGTATACTTCTTCCCAACTGTAATACTTTTAAATGCTATAACGCTCCCACAATTTTTATAAGATTACCTTAAACAAAACAAACATTAAAATTAATAAAATTTATAGGACTAAAAAAATCTATTTTGTTTTTTATAGTAACAATTTTTGTGAGTGTGAGAAACAAAAGAATCGTTTGGTAAATTTATGTTTTACCTTGTGTGTGTAAAAAAAGACGAGGTTTATGTTTGGGAGTTTTCTGAGCTGATGCACAAAAACAGAGAGTTGAGAAACATTATTTAATGACTGCAACGCATTAAATATAGCATTCGTATATATATTTTATCAATATATTTTTCTTTGGTCCTTTTAACCAAATCAAACCGACGTCTGCTGAACACACTTATGTTGTTACCTTACATCCCGCTCTCTGACTAGGTTATTAAAATACGTTTTATTTTAAAAACTGGTTGAGGATGGGAGAGAGTGTTAAATTAAAGGTTCCACACAAGGATTTTCTGAAGATCATACAAGAGAAAGTAAAATTTATAGTTCATCATAGGGAAGGGGAGGAGGAGAAGGATTAACGAGGTATGATGAAGTATATATAATATTATGGTGGAAGAAAATAATCTAATATTTTATAATAATTACAATATAATAATAAATTGTTTTTTAAATATTTAAAACTAAATTTAGGAGGGATACATATTTTTATACTAAAATTTCTTTATTATCATAATATAGGATCACATATATAGATAAATGAAGTTATTTGATAAAATTTATCGATTTTTCAATCTTTATTCAAAAAATATCATTTCTCTTGATAAATTATTAAGTTTGTTTATATTAATAGCTTTTTGGTTATATGTATTTGAAATACAAAAGTATATAAGGAATGCAGTAACACAGGATTAATTTGTAAATTTAATTAATTTTATAAAAAATTTGAAAATAAAAGTACAATGGTAATTAAAATTTTTTTTATAAGATAATTGTGAAAAGGAAAGTACAGTAAATAAATAAATAAAGCGTTAAGATAAATATACAAAAGTAATTCTAAGTATAAAATTTATTAAATTTATAGTAAAGGTTTTGTAATTATAATACATTAGGTTCCTTATCAGCTGTCTTCTAATGTTACTTTAAATCGAAATAGAATTATAAAAAAATAATATTTGATAGTTAAAAATCTTACTAAAAAATTTTAAAAATATTTAGAGCTTAGGGGGAGATTTGGGTTAACTTGAATTGTAAAGTTAATGAAAATATTGGTGAAGTAAGATTTAAAAGATATATCAACAATAGTTTAATAATTGTGAGTGAGCATTTTAATTATCGTGAGAGAGTCTATAAAAAATATTAAGATGTTCTAACAATTTTAGAATTAATTTAATTATGAAATTTTAATATCATTATTGTTTAAATTCATATTTTATTTGATAGTAGTAGTTCATGATATAATAAACGAATTTATATTAATAAATTAGATTATTAAATATAGATATTATTAATTTTTGTGATTAAATTATAGGTAATTTATTTTATTCTATTTTAACTAGATTATGAAAATATTAAATATTATAATACTATATTTATTACTTATAATATAATAAAAATTAAACTTTACTCTAGAAAGGGTAGTGAGATGTGCAGTATTTGATGGTGATGTTAATAAAATTTATTAATAAAGAGCACTAAGATATTAGTCAAAACATTAAATTAAATAGATTTTATATGTGAAGAGATATTAAATTTTTACAAAATAATTATTAGATTTTCATATAGTTTTTGCTCCATGCTTTAGAGTAATGCTTGGTAATTCATCACCTAAAGGTTTTACAGACACTTCTGCATGTAACATGTCAGGTTTCCTATGGACATAAAATTGTGTGATTGAGATAATACATACACCTTTGGTTTACTGTTCTTTGGGAGACAATAATTAAATAAAATGTTCGATTCGTCCACCGTACACTATGAAATAAGTAATCGTTTGGCTCAAATATAGTAACTAACTGATTTGATAATAGTAATAACCTAATTCATTAGAAATAATATTAAATATAATGGAAAAATTGCAGAAATAATTATGCTCACAAATGGCATATTAAATTTCCATTTTCCTTTTTGAATATTATATTAAATTTATCAGTCTATTTTACAGTTGTGTGATTAACACTTTATATATTCATAAAGAGTATATATTCATAAAGTTCCTTTAGAAAATCACAATGTATATTATTATATATATTATATAAATATATATATATATAATTATAGTTAAGTATATATATATATATATTAATATATATATATGTATATATAATATATATATATATATATATAGTATATATATTATATATTATATATATTATATATATATATATATATATATATAATATTATATTATTATATATATATTTATATATATATATATATATATTATATATATATATATATTATATAATATATATATATATATAGTATATAATATATATATATATATAATGGTAAAACTGTTAGTTTTCTTTCTGACATTCGGATTTCGATAATATCGATACATATCAATTACGCATTGAACTTTCACTTGGATATATATATAATTATACTTATATATATATATATATATATATATATATATATATATATATATATAATTATATATATATATATTTATCTATATATAAATATATTATATATATATAATATATATATATTAAATCTGTGTCTACCTAACCACACTCTTATTTCCTAACCTAGCTTAAAAGCCGTACAGTAAGGACCTATTTAGACGGACATACGTTGTCCGTAGGACGCCTAGACCTAAACCTAGATTAATTGTCGTTGCCGTAGGAATTACGCCTAACCTAGATTAATCGTCGTTGCCGTAGGACCTAGACCTAATCTAGATTGATTGTCCATTTAGCCGGAAACGTACGACCTGGAAGCTAGATAATTAAAAGCTCATCACTGTAGGATATTCTAATATTGGGAAAAAAAATATTTTGCACAAACAGTACTTGGAGCCACAATGTTTACTATTAACAATGAAAAAAAAAAAACTTTTTACTCCTATTTTCGTAAGTTCAACTTTTTTTCACATTACACAATCCTCATTATGCAATTGAAATAAAATTGCAAAGAATGCTAAAATTATAAAATTTTCGTAATTTCAATTTTTTTCTTACACTTTCACAAACCTTTTTATGTACTATGAAACAAAATTCTTGCAAGAATGCTAAAATATATATATTAACTAATTATTTTCACCAAAGTCGAATTAAATTCGCCTTAAATATAGGAAAATAACTTATGTAAAGTTCACACTTCAGATTTTAAAAATTATGAAGTTTCGTAATTCTAGTTTATTTTCCTTTCAAAAGTTCCAATATTTCCCAAAATGAGTATAAACCAATTTTTAATGTACCATGAAACAAATCTTGCAAGAATGCTAAAAATATAGCAAAATCATTTCACAAAGTTGAAAATAAATTTTTTAAATAGGAAAAAAATTATGTGTACTTCAGGCTTCAGATTTTAAAAATTAATGGTTTCGTTAATTATAGTTTTGTTCCTGGTTCAAACGTTCCAATATTCCCAAATGAGTTAAGCAATGTTAAAAATCTACCTTATCCCAATGGGTTTCTCGATGATAAAAGAACTTAAATATCGATAGGTCAGAAAGAAACTTAAGTATACCCATATATATAATATATAATATATAGTATATTATATATATAGTATATATATATATTATATATATATATATATTATATATATATATAATATATATATATAATATATATATATATATATATATAGTATATATAATATATATATTAGAAGACATATTATATATATATATATTATTATCATTATATATATATATATATATAAATATTATGACAGATATCCTGGTATAAGGATCGTGATAATCATGGTCAAAATGAAGCGGCGGGTCTTCTGACATACAGACGAACGACCGCTTCAAATGTGGTGAGACAACGACGAGGCGATGACTGGCACTTCAGATTCATAGTTCATTCAGACCAGAGGATCAAGGAACGTACGAATGCCAGGTTTGTCTTTCCTTCTTTTTGTAGTGAATATTTTTTAATCTTTATTTCTCGTTTTTGTTTTAGTATTTATTTTTGTGCATCCTTGACTTTCTTCATGTTTCTGAACATTTAATTGTTCTCATATTTATGCTTATTTTGAAATGAATCTGTATGCTTGTTTTTATTTATAAGACTTATTATTTGTCTTGGTCCTCATTTTTATTCAAACGTATCAATTTTTTAAGCTTATGACTTGTCTTTGATTTGGAGCTTATTATAGTTTTTTTTCCAGTTGACTTACTTTGACGTGACAATTCTTTAGTTTAAATGACTTGTCTCTATTCCAGAATTTATAAAATTTGCCTTTTTTGACAGCCTTTTTTTGACGTGACTTATATGAATTGTTTTGTTTTCGGTCTATATTAATTGTTCGCTTCTTTAGACTTACAGTGCCTTGAGATAATTTTTTTAAAACTATATTACCTGTTTGATTTTGATTTCATGTATCTATCCGTAACTTATTTTGGTTTAACATTTCAAAGCTTATATGCCATGTCTGTTTTTCTTCTTATTCTGATCGTTTTTTGTATTCAAACTATTTCTGGCGTATCTTTGTTTTTGGGCCTAATATTACAACTTGGTTCTTTCGCTTATTTTATATAATATTTTTTGTATAGCTTATTTCAATGAGACATTAATATGGACATGTAAGCCTTTTATTGGTAATTGCTTTTTTTGGAAGTTTTTCTTTAATTTGTGTATCATGCGATAAAACACTTCCTGATTCTACTACTATTACTACTACTACTAATACTACTACTACTGCTACTACTACTACTACTAGTACTAATACTATTGCAACAACAACTATGACTACTAATATTGCTATTGCCACTACTACTACTACTACTACTACTACTACTACTACTAACTACTACTTAATAATATAATAATATAATGAATAATAATATAATATATTAATAATAATATAATAATAATAATATATATATAATAATAATAATATAATAATATAATAATATTAACGTAATAATAAAAAAAATAGCAACAATCATCTAATAACTGTAATAATTATACTAATTATAGAGAAATATGTTAAATATTTATTATTATTCTTGGAAAGAGCCCATATGTTTTATTTAATTGTTTTTTATACTCCTCCAAAAAAAATAAAACTTATCTATTCTCGCTTTTTTATAATTACTTATTTAAAGTTTTAATGCACTTGATGCGTTGCTACAATGATTGAGACAGCAAACGATCATGGTTCATTTTGACCTCACTTTTCAAGATAAAAACTGTCCATATGTAGATGAGACTACAGGTATTAATTTCTATTTTCGCTGCATAAACTTAAATAGGTGTTCCCAAGTGTGGTTGATGTTGTGAAACCACTCGCTTTTAAAAATCAAATTTAAATTATTCGAGAAACAATTATATTTGTCTTTTTTTTTTTCAATTGGGTGGGCTAATGTTTATGGTTGGTTAAAACCAGTATATAACAATAAACAATAAAAAAAGGCATATAATTCCTTTTACAATATTAGTAAAAAAATATTCTTCTGTTGTAAATTTTTAAACGTATAAATCTGAATTTAGTGAATATAAGATCAATAAAGGTCAAATAAGAACTGCTTAAAAAATTGTCCGAATAATATGTCTTAACTTATATAATAAAAAGAACAAATTTAATTAAACCTTAACTTCACAATATAATATATTAAATTTCACAGGATTTTAATTAGTGCATACCATAGTCTGCTCACCCTAGAACGGTAATCGCTGGCATACACTTAACTATCTGTTATTATACAAGAAGAAACCCTTGCAAGAAACTGCCTCTGTATGCAGAAGAAATGCTCTGGAGTCAGCCCCAAAATGGCAATTTTGCTATTTATTTTTCTACAATAATAAAAGGAGAGTTTGAGATTTATTAACGGAACAGTATAAAAATCTTTTGTTCCTTAGAAGCAATCGAAAGTTTAAGGAGGAAGAGAAGATAGAAGAAGAAGAAGAAGAAGAAGAAGAAGAAGAGAAGAAGAGAAGAAGAAGAAGAAAGAGAAGAAGAATGAAGAAAGAAGAATAGAACAGAGAAAGAAGAGAAGAAGAAGAAGACGAAGAAAAAGAAAAAAGAAAAAGTAGAAAAAGAGGTAAGAAGAAAGGAAGAAGAAGAATGGAAGAAGAAGAAGAAGAAGAAAGAGAAGACAGAAGGAGAGTAGAGAAGAAAAAAAAGTAATAATTGGTCCTAGGATGAATAATTGTTATTTAACTTTTGATTGTTTTCTTGTTAAGTCTCAAATTTTCAAATGAAAAACTCTCAAGGAAACTCATGCTATATAATTAAGAATCATTATTAACCATAATATATATATTAATAACTAGTATATATATAATTATTAATATTATATATATAGTAATTAACCTGAATATTATAAGTATATGAAATATTAATTATGATTAATATTATTAGTATATATATACATATGATGGAAAGTATTGGACGTATTGACTTTTTTTTTTGTTTCTGGGCCGAATTTAATGTACAGTTTTGCAGGAGGAGATGAGAAGAGACTAGAAGGCGAAAAAGAGAATCGAAAGAAGAATAAAAGAAAAATAAGAATCAAAATGAAAAGAAACAAAAATACGAGAGAGAGATGAGAGGAAAGGAAGGATTCTACCAAACATATTTAAAATTTTATATACGATAATTTTTAATATGAATCCATAATTATGCGCTGTCTAAGCGTAGGCATACGAGGACAATGGGGTGGGTGTTTAGGCGGGGGGGGTAAGGGGAGCTTGTTTTGTCTTTCCTTTTATTTCCTTCATACGTTTGCGGGATGTAGGTTTTTGGTTAAATACAGTTACAAGAATGGGATAAGGTTTAAAAGCCTCCTCATGTGGAAGGAACGCAAATATTTATCCGGCACTATATCTTGATGTAAGAGATCCAATTTAGAGAAAAATTATTATTATTATTATTATTATTATTCATTATTATTATTATTATTATTATTATTATTATTATTATTTTATTTATAAATTATTAAAATTTATTACTATTATTTTACATTTTAATATTTTTTTTTTCTAAATTTTTTTATTATTTTTCAATGATTATTAGTATTATATTATATTATTATTATTTATTATTTTGTATTATATTATTTTTTTTTGTTATTGTTTATTGTTATTGTGTTATTGTTATTAGTTATTGTTATTGTTGTTGTTGTTGTTGTTGTTGTTGTTGTTGTTGTTGTTGTTGTTGGTTGTTGTTGTTGTTGTTGTTGTTATTGTTATTGTTATTGTTATTGTTTTGTTATTGTGTATTATTATTATTATTATTATTATTATTTTATTATTATTATTATTATTAATAATTTTTTGTATTATTAATATATTAAATATTATTATTATTTTTTATTATTAATAATTAAAATTAGTTATTATTATTTATTATTATAATTATTAAATTGATTATTAATATTTAGAGTTTATTAATAATTATTGATTTTATTATTATTATTATATTTATTATTATTATTTATATTATATTATTATTTTATTATTGATTATGATTATTATTATTATTATTATTATATTAATTATTATTATTTATTATTATTATTATTATTACATTTTCAAATATACTCTGTAAATTTTTTTTGTAATTTTCAACTTAGTAGCAATTTGGAGATGATCAACAGTCAAGAACAGGTAATTAGATGACTGCAACTAGTGAATTTTGCCTGAAACGACCTTATTATATAGAATTTTAGAATCGAGAGGGGGTCAGGTAAAAAATGTATAAACGTGTGGCTTGTTTTGCACATTTTATTATTATCGAGTGGAAAATCGAGTGCCGCACATCTGGGCGTGATGGAGGCGTCAAAGTTTCAGAGACTGGAGATATAGTTCTTATCTAATTGTTCAATTTCCATAAAATGAACGGTTTTTTTTAATTTGCTTTTAAATTAAGTTTTTCAGTTTTTATTAATTTTTCTCTTTCTCTTTCTCACTCTCTCTCTCCGTCGTCTTCTCTCCTTCTTCTCATCGTCCTCTATCTCTCTTCTCATCTCATCCATTCTCTCTTCTCTCATTCCACTCTCTCTGTCATCTCTCTCTCATCCTCGTCTCATCTTTCTTGCTTTTTATTAATAGTTTTTTCGGGTTTTTAATATTGATTTCTCTCGTCTCCTCTCTTTCTGTCCTCTCGTCTCATCGCTCTCTCCTCTTCATGTCTCTTCTCTCGTGGTAAAGTCTCTTTCTCTCCAAGTCTCTCTCCTCCTCTTCTCTCTCCTCTCTCTCTTCTTCTCTCTTTCTCTCCTCTCCTCATCTCTCTCTCTCTCTCTTCTCTCTTCTCTCTTTCTTTCTTTCTATCTCTCTCTTTCTTTTTTTTTACACTCATTTTCACATATATCTTGCAATATTCGAGATCCAGATGACTTCAGTATATGCATTACGATCTATTTGCAGGTATCAAACAACAAAAACTGCCGTTTACGGCCATCTGATTCAACTTGAAGGTGATGTGCGGGTGGCGAGCGAATTGCTGGAGCCTCAAGCTCAGAGTTGCAGCGTTGCAGTCCGGGGATCTACTTAAACTATTAATGCTTAATCCTTCTGCTTGGCATCTTGAAAAGACCGTAAATAAATTACAAGATACTTAGTATTTTTTGTTCAATGGAAATAATTAATAAACATTGAGTTGCTTGAGTGAATATTGGATGATTAGATTAATGGTGGGACATCTTGGGAAGGTGGTGATGGAGGCAGCGAGAGAATGCCGAGAAGAACGCTATAGGGACTATAGTTCATGGTAATTGACGACCTTTAAAAACACATACCCGTAGATTCGGATGATATATAGTTGCGTTAAAATGATGGGTATATGTAGGCGACAGGTGGGAGACAGAACGATTAAGATAGATGGGCTTTATGTAGATCTAGGGTTCTCACTGGCCTCTGGTGTCGACATACTCGTACTTCAATAATGTACTAGTGCCTTGTGCTGCATACTGCATCACTCTTTCTCTCCAGATTCTCCCCTCACCACTCGCCTCAATCTTCCCCACTCCATCTTCAAGGTAATCATCTTTCTTCACCATCTATTCTGTCTCTAATAACTTCATTCTATATTCTGTCTCTCCTGCTCTTTCCACTAGTTCTTATATCCTCATACTCGCGCTTGTATTCTAACACTCCTCTTCTTTCTGTTGTTGTCTCCGATGTTTTCCGCTCCAATTACAGCATGTCGAGTCAGTAATGTTTAAAAATCACTTTTTTAACCTCTGCTTACACTGGTCTGAGAATGTTTCTGTCTTTCAATTCAGATAGGGTATCATAGACCGCTCTCTAAATACTGACATCCACTACTTTTCCATTAACTCGCGTAAATCTCTGTCTCCCCACACTGAGTCGCGGCAGTTATGTTAAAACATCCTTCGAGACTAATGCAGGTATTTACAGCCTCACCTCTCCTCTCCTCACATCATTCTCATCCCTCCTCCTTTCCTTCGGTACTGTGTCATCACATATCTCTATCTTTCTGTATGTTCTCTTCCATCCTGCTTCCTCCAGACTCCTAAGCAAACACTCCACCCCTCTCGAACGCATCCTTCTCTCTCGTCTCCAACATGCCAGATCGTCCGTTTATATATGCCATTATGTCCCATTCAAATTCTCCACTCTTTCTTTCACTTTCCTATACGTAGACACGTCCTACAAATAATATAACAGCCAGTGGTGATAAATCCACTCCCCTGCTTCACTCTGTCTTTTCACTCTCCAAACCATCATATCGTTCTCGCACTCAGTTCTAACCTTACAGACAGTTGCATTTCTCATACATACTTTCTATCTGCCTTCTTTAATCTACCGTTCACTCCATAATTCTCCATAGCTCTCCAGAGCTTTTCCTTAGCACCGAATCGAATTGCCTTTTTGTAATCGAGGAAGGCTACAAGAACTCTTGCCTATTCCATGCATCTTCCTCCGAGACCATCCTCAGTGTGAATAAGAGTCCGTCGTTTCCTCTTCCCTTCTATAACCGTACTGTTCTTCTCCGAGTCTCGGCTACTACCTTCTCATCTCAACTCCTCTCCAGATACCGAATACTTCTACGTTATATACCTTATTCGCAGACTGAGTCCATCATTGATGTGATAACCCACATATATATATTTCTATTACGAACGGTGTCCACGTACATCTCTTTATATAATAATGATTAATGTGGCTATTATTATGATATTGCTTGGCCTCCACCGTTCAGCCAACCCATAACTATTTTCCTCTCTCCAACACTTATGTTCATCAACCTGATGAATTATCCCCTTTCAGCTCCTCTCCTCCTCCTCCACCAACTCCACACTCATCCTCTCTATCTCTCCTCCTGTAGTCATTACTCTCCCTCTTCTATCTCTTTTTTATTACCTCTTATTACTCCTCTATCGTCTATTTTCTCTGTCTGCTTTCACTCTCCTTTTTTCTTCCTGCTCTCTTTTGTCTGATTCTGCATGCTTTCTTCCTCTCTTTCTCTGACTACATTAGCATCTTCATTATGTATTGGTCATTCTAGAGTCTTTCTTGCCGGTTCTTATTAAGAAATCTCTTCCTTCTAATCTTTATGTGTCGTAGTTACGCTTTTGGGTTTTCTTAACGCATTCGCATCTTGTATACCTAGCTTTTCTTCCCTTCGCCCACATCTCTCGTTATTTTTCCTGCCATTCTCTCTGTCTCCATCTTTTTGCTCCCTCTTTATTCTCTCTGCTTCATTCCTGCCTGTACTATATCTTTCCTTCCCTTGCTGGCAGCTGTTCTTCTTTCAGCCACTTCTCATTCTCTGTTTTTCTTATTGCTTTTCATTCTTCTTCGTTCATTCCAGGTGTAATGTTCTCTTCCTAGTCAGTCCTACTCATCTTTTCGACCAAGATGTTCGCTTCTTTGCCACCAACTTCCCTGATGACAATCCTGCAAGATCTTCGTTTTCTCTCTCATTCATTAACGGGTTACCTGCATTTCCGTTCCATATTTTCGTCTCGTGTTCTTGTTTCTGCCACACACTTCTCCACTTGATCCTGCCCTCTTCTGCTCATTTAATATATATATATAATATATATATATATATATATATATATATATATATATTATATATATATATATATGATATAATAAATTATAGCTATATATAATACACTCATATATACCGTATATATATTATACATTACTGTATATATATATATATATAGTATGATCATATATTAATATCTATATCCTATAAATATATAATATATAGTTGATATCTACCTATTATATTATATATATATATAGTATTAACTATATATATATATAGCGTCTTCGTTTCCGAGTGAGATATAGTATATAAGTGATATTCTAATAACTATATATTTATAATATTATTATATTATATACTATATGATATATATATATATATTATATATATATATATATAGTATAGTATAAGAGTAATTATACCGTATATATATATAATATATCTATATTAATATAATATAATATATATATATATTATATAGTAGATATATTAATATATTAATATAATATATATATAGTATAATAATATATTTATATATTAATATTATATATTCTTAAATATATATATTAATATATATAATTTATAATAATAACTGCATATAACCTTATTCAAATATAAAGTTTTTAAAAAGGAAATTAATCATATTTGGAACGAATGATAAATTTTACTATTAATTTTCCGTAAAACTACCATCAATAATAATTGCATTAAAGTATAATACAATGTCACAGGCCTGGCAATCTTCACAGATTATTCTGCTAGATTTCTTTAAACGGCAACATTGTTTACACTTTTAACGTTATTACTTCTTCTATCGAGAGAAGGAAAGGGGTTTTTTGTAAGGTGCACCAACTTATAGATACGGTAAATTGATTTGATTACAACTAAATCAATAATTATACTTTTAACTATATAAACTTATTAATAGTGTACATAATTAGGAATATTTTATATAATCGTATTTATAATCAAACTTAATAATTATATTATAACAACGGTAGGGGGCGGGTCTTATATATATGGGGGTGGGTGAGGGTAGCATTTTATGCCTGAACAATTACAATGAGAAATCAAATAAATCAATAAATAAAAAATTTTTTGATTTTTTTAAATAAAATCAAAAAAATCCATCAACCTGCTTGCAGAGGATGGCAAATTTGTGATTTTTTTATGATTTATTTTTATAAAAAAATCAATTTTGTGATTTTTTGGTTTTTTCATAGTATTTTATGATTTATTTTGGATTCACGTACCGTCACCGTGAAATATAGTAATTTTGCAAGTTACAAATTTATATATCGCGTGGAAGTTACGAATTCTGAAAAAATAGAAAAAAAATAAAAATAATAAAATTAGCACTAATTGTATTTCTAAAAAAAAGAAAAAAATCATCAAAATTTAGCCATCCCTGTTGCTTGATGTGGATATAGAAAATAAAATTAAACAATAAAATTATAAAAAGGTACTTAATGAGAAAATGGAGATGATATTTTTATATGCGTGCAGCAAACATCTTTAATTTTAATAGTTGAAGAGTATAAAAAGTTTCTAAGAAAGATATAAAATAATATAATCTTATTTAGCGTCACAAGTTATATATCGTTATAAAATTTTTTTAGTATTATCAACTCAGTAATATCTTCTTTCTACTTTTTCGTAATTATTTATTTATTTATTTTTATTATTTTATTTATTTATTTTATTCCATTTATTTATTTATTTAATTATTTTTATTTATTTATTTATTATTTTTATTAATTTACTTATTTATTTATTTTTTAATTATTATTATTTTCTCATTTAATATTTGTGCAAATAAGTTATATATTATATATATATATATAGTATTATTATTATATATAATAATATAAATAGTTATATTATATTATATATATATATATATATATACGGTGTATATATGTAATATATATTAATAATATTATAATGTATTAATATAATATATATATTATTAATATATATTAATATATAATATATATATATATAATATTATCTATATATTATTAGTATTAATAGTATTATATATATAGTATTAGTATATATTATATATATAGTAATATATTAATATATTATATTTATAGCATATATATTTATATATATATATTATATATAATATAATATATATAGTATATATTATATAATATAATTATATATATAGTATATATAGTATATATAATATTTTTATATATCTATTTATATATATATATATTATATGTATATAATAATTATATATATATATCTTAATATATTATTTAAATATATAATATATATAAATATAGTATATATTAAGTTAATAGTATATATTAATATATATTAATTTATAATATATATATATATATTATATATTATATATATATTATATTAATTATATATATTAGTATTATGTAAATTAATATATATATATATATATATATATATAATATATAATATATATATATATATATATATATATATAATATATATATAATAATATTATCAATTATATATATAATTATATATATTTATATATCATATATAAATATATATTAATATATATATT